>JABUQX010002595.1:45000-55000 GCA_015478945.1 Trachelipus rathkii | reverse complement strand
GTGAATTTCTTAAAAATCTTATTTTCTATAAACTATTTTCTAAGTTAATAAAGATGTCATTAACAAACATTTAATTTCATCATACCAGAAAAATTTTGTACTAGAGGGTTAATGATTTTGTAAGGGTAAATGGAGAAGGAATTATAAACTGGACCCGGAGCTGGAGCTGGGGCCGGAGCCGGAGCCGGAGTCGGAGCCGGGTAATTTTAAAATGATGGAGCCGGAGTCGGAGTCTGAAAAATATTCATCGGCTCAGCAGCCATGGTAGTGGCAATATTTTCATTATTTTACATTTTTTTATAGTATTTTTAATATTATTCTTATTATAATATATGTTTTTTTATATATATATATATTGTATATTATATATATAATATATATATATATATTATATATATTTAATATATATATATATTATATAAGGAAAAAAAAATATATATATATATATTATATGTATATATATGTATATTATATAGTATTATTATATATTAATATTTTATAATATATATAATAATATAATATATATATTTATATATATATATATATATTTATATATATTATATATTAATATAAATATTATTATATATATATTATACTATATATATTAATATATATATATATATATTTATATTTTTTTTATTTTTATTATAATATTATTTTTATATATATATTATATATATATTAATATATAATATATATAATATTATTATATATATAATATATATATATAATAATATATATATTATATATATATATATATATATATTATATTATATTATATATATATATTATTATATATATTATATTTATATATATATATTATATTTATATATGCTGACTGCGTTGGATTGGAGGTGTGTAAAACAGAAGGGAAATGGAAAAGAAGAAAATAGAAGACTAGGATAAAGAGTAAAGAAGACGGATGAAAACTTCAACAGGACTATTAAAGAGAGTTCTAGAAGGTTTTTTGTTTTGTCAGATTGTCAGAGTAAAGAAAAATGTGACGCATTTGTTGAGACCAGATTGTTGTTTGGAAGCAGCTAACAAAATTTATCAAAATCTACTTAAATATTTAAAATTTATTCCGATTAAAATTTTTTATTAAACAGATTTAAAAACAATAAATTAATTATTTAAGGAACTCAAGAGGATGAGCAACAAAATACTTTTAATTCAGTTTTGGGGGAATTTTAATGATTTAAATAGACAAATAAAGCGATATCCTAAATAATTTATTTGAGGAGCGGCAAAACTATCAGTATCCAATTCTTTTTACCTAAAGAATAAAAATATAATCTTATACTTGAAAATAAGACAGCTGCTCATGAATAATTCTGGTCTAAAGTGGAGTTTCAACGCAGTTGGTCAATTGAAGATTATAGCTTCGCCATGGCTCTGAAGCGGGGGAAACCTTCTTCTGCCTTTTACTCTTCCCGTGATGGTGCGCCGGAAAAGTAGTAAAAAATACATCTGCGATTGACACCACCCTGCATTCCATAGTAGAGGATGGTTTCATAATAATAATCATAAATATAATAATTATATATATATATTATATATATATATTATTATGATATATTATTATATATTATATATATATATTTATATATATATATATATATATTATTATAATAATATAATTAATATATTTATATATTACTATATATATATTTATTATATATATATATATATTATATTATAATATATTAGTATTAATATATATATATATATATATATATTATATATATATATTATTATATATTATATATATATAATATTATATTATATATTATATATATAAATTATATTATATATATTATAATATATAATAATAATTATATTATATATTATATTATATATATTATTATATATATATATTAAATATATAATTAATATTATTATATTTATATACTATATTATATATATATATAGGAACTTATCCTTTAAAAGGTAGAACCGATTTATATCGAACGAACGATGTATCGATTTTTTTCGATATTTCAAAGTAAGGAGTGCGTTAGGTTGCCAATAGTTTTTTTTTTTTTTTAACGAAAGGATACCCAAGATTAAATCCGCAAAAGATAGAAAGATCAGGGTCTCTCAGCTCAGCGAAGCCCTTGGATGGGAATATGTGGGAAGGTCAAATCCGGACTGTCAAAAATGCCTCTACAAGACAGTTAGGGCGTAAAAGTTTGGCATATTTTGATTTTATCACATATCCTGGCGGATATTGCCGACGCCATCAACTCGAGACCTCTAACTTACACCTCTTCGGACAATATTGTACCTTTAACACCAAATTGCTTTTTAAACCTTTGGCTAATACAAGTCTCATTTAATGAGTCCTACTTCTCCATTCACCTTCAAGAGAGGACTTATTTCGAGTCCCTGCAAGAGATCTTCTGAGTGTTTGAGGACTTTAACGCGATTAGTATACCGCATACCTTTAAGCCTGAGAGAGTAGGAAGGATCTGTATCAGGTCCGCATGGAAAAATAAGTAAAGTGGGGACGTATGTACTTATTAAGAAGTCCTGTAAGGAGCGCCCTTTTTGCGCCAATGGGCATAATCCCAAACGCTCAGTATATGGAGATGATGGTAAAGTTCGTTCAGTCAAAGTCCGTACCCCCAATCGGCTAATAAATGTGTATCCTATTAAACATTTATTCCCTCTGGAATTATCTTTGACTCATAGTGGGAATCGGAATAACTCGTTAGGAACTGATGCCCCTTCTACTACGATGGTTCCTTTACCATCTTCTTCTCAGGCAACCAGTCCTAGTGTAATCCCAACCGTAACCAATGATAATTCCACAACAAATCAACAATCTCGTCCTAAAAGAAAAGCGGCGGTCGTGGCGCGATCTAAATTTCTCAATGTCGGTATCGATTCGGAATCGGAATCAGAAGAATCCTCAGATTCTGATGATTAGTATCATTATTTCGGATAATTTAATGATTAAAGATTTTTTTTTCTTTTTTTATTATGACACAAATTCGTCGTAATTTATGCCATCGCCCCCGCCCAGGATATTAAAATTTAATCTTTAGTATCTCAAATATTAAGTCACACTCACTTTTAATTATTTGTCAAATGTTCAAAGTGGTAATTACTGAATTAATGCTAATTGCGTTTTTCATTATTCATTTGTTTTTAGCTATAAATGGAGAAATGTTTCCTTTGTTTTTAGCTATAAATGGAGAAATGTTTCCTTTAGAATTGAAAGGAACATGAACAAATAAAAATTCCACTCGGGAAAAAATTTGCTTAAATAAAGGTCTTTGCCTTTTTGCTTTCGTGTCGTGAATACCGAATACCATTTGTGAATCTCCGTTTTTGCCTTTTTGATTTCGTGAATATCGTTAAAGAAGTCTTTAATTTCATGATCAAAATTATGTTATGGCTTTTCAAGTTTTAACTATTCAAATTAAGTTGTGATTTAAACTGTGTGTTTTCGTATCTGTCGCATCTATATAGTATTAAGTCCTACGTAGGTGAAGAAAAGTTTACCCAGTAACTAACTGTTGATTGAAAGAAACTTATTTCAATCTAACTGTGGAAAAGAACAATTTTCCAATCAATTAACCACTTACCGTCACCTGTCTTCTGATTTTACTCAAGTAAGTTGTTTTTTGTTTCTTTTCATATTTTTTAAGGGTTCATTTCTCCATCTGCGTAATATCAAGTAAATTTAAATTTATCACAGTTTAAGTTACTTTTAAACTACCTATGCATAAAAATGTGTATTTGACTCATCTTAAAATTAACGAGGAGCTTATATGATTGTTTAGTATATATATATATATATTAATATTATATATATATATATATTATATATATTATATATATATATTATATATATATATATTATATTATTATATATATATATAATATATATATATATATATATATTATATATATATATATCTATATATATTATATATGGAACTTATCTTTAAAGGTAGTACCCGATTCATATCGAACGAACGACTGTAATCGAGTTTTTTTCGGATTATTTTCAAGGTATGTGCCGTTAAGGTTGCCATAAGTTTTTTTTTTTTAACGAAAGGATGTACCTCAAGATAAATCGCAAAGATAGAAAAGAGTCAGGTCTCTTCGCCTCAGCGGGGGACGCGGGGGGGACTTCGTCCCCCCCTCTGTCCCAACCGTCGGCTCGAGCCCCTTAAAAAATTATTATTTTTTTTTTTATAACATATAAACTTAACATGATTAACAAAAGCAAACATGTAGGCAATTATTCCGCTCGTTCTATTGAGTTTAAGCTAACCGTAACACTGCTGGGACTGCACAAATAGGGATTCTGCGATTTGCGATATCGTGAATTTTTATGTAACTTTAAAGAGATAATTTGCCCTATTATATATATTATTATTATATATATATTTATATATTATATTTAATATATATATATATTTATATATATATATATATTATATATTATTATTATATATATATACACTCCTCTGCCCCAAAATCAAGTTTACTGATATCCCCGATAAATGACTGAGTAATTGTAGCTCCTCGTGACGGATACGGTGGGGAGTAGTTACAAAGGCTAAATATCCTACCAGTTTTACCAGGTTATAATTCAGTTCTCGTCACTTACATTTGTTATCGTATGGCGTGTGTATGTCTAACAGCGTTACGTTTTTGCACTACATCTTTTGGTTATGCGTGTGTTTCTTCATCATTTTTGCGATGCAGGTAAATATTGAACAACGGTACGCTATCAAATTCTGTGTGAAACGTAACAAGTCAGCCACTGAGAAATTTGCTTCTTTAAACGAAGCTGATGGGAAGCCACTCTATCGAGAACTTTGGTTTTAAGTGCCACAAAGCTTTCAAAGAGGGCCGAGAAAATGTTGAGAAGACCTTGTTGGTGGAGACCAATCTCGTCAACAAACGCTGAAAATGGAAGTTGTTTAGAGCTGTGAGGAGAGAGACCGGCCGGTTTATTATAAGGTGATGCGAGAGAAACTGGTTTGGATAAAATGCAGTTCATAGAATTTAACGAAAAATTTGCACATGCGAAAAATTTGTGCAAAACTGTTCCAAAAGACTTGTCTGTGGGAGCAGGAGAGGCGAACAGGTGTCAAAATTTATCAGATTTACTTGAACAGACTCGAAAATAAGAGCACATTTTTTGGATAAGTTATACCAGCGACGAATCATGGGTTTTTGGTACGATCCTGAAAAACAAACGGCAAAGTAGCGGAATGGCCACCACAAAAAAGTTCTCCATCGTCTGAAGAAACACGTATGAGCAAGTCCAAGGTGAAAAGCACGATTATTGTTTTTCCGATAGCCTGTTATTGTGCAATAGATTTGTCCTTCAGGACAGCAGTAATCATGGTGTTTGTTACAAATAGTTCCGGGGAAGGAATTCGAAAACGAGTTCAGCAATCAGAACAGACCATTCCAAGACGATTGGGTGATCACAAGATAACTGCATCTCACACTGATCCTCTCATTTATAATTTTTGGCGAAGAAAAACATTCAATTACTTCCACATTCTCCATACAGCCCAGATCTAGCTCCGTGCGATTTCTGCCTCTTCCCCAAGTTGCAAATGAATTTGAAAGGTCATTCATTTTGGACGATGGAAAAGATATAAAAAATACTTTGCTAACACGTGAAATAAACACACTTCAGGAAAATGACTTCCGATTCTGCTATGAAAAGTGGAAGAAAAGCTGGAACCGCTGCGTAACCTCACAAGGGTCATAGTTCGAAGGAGAAAACTTGTAATTTCAGGCAAGTCCAATACATAATTAAATACGTCATCAGTACACTTATTTTTGGGACATATATTTATATATTTATATATATATATATATATATTAGTTGCGAACCCTTTGGCATAAAGCAAACTATAGTACTCAACTGTATACACTGAAAACATAATTAAAATCCATCCACAATTTTACATTGTTTCTATATTCCATGAGTTAATGGTATTATTTAAAACAAATTGCAAAAGTCTTTCGCTTCATATCAAGAAGCCTCATTCGGCTGCCTCTATGTTTAAAACACCAACTCTGGAATATGACTGAACAAAAATATTTCGAAGAATCTAGTGCTGAATTTTTATTTTTCATGAGCAATGACATGGGTAGTTAAGTGGTTGAAAATATTTGTCCGTTGGATTTTATATTATGTGTATTCGAAAAATAACTTAGGAAAAATTATGAACTTGTTCTGAATTGGGGTACGATATAGCAATTACTTATTGTAAGGATATAGGGGGAGGGGGAGGGGGGGAGAGAAAGAAGATTAAGATGAGGGGGTTATATTTTGAGGATGTCTTTCATAATATAGTTGTTCAATTTTTTTGATGGTTGGAGAATGAAATTTTAAAAGCTTGTGTTGCAAATAGTCTAATTTATGTTCACCTTGCATATTATTGAAATTATTGAAATTGTGTATGCAATAGGTTTCAATTAATTTTCTTTTTTGATGGTTGGAGATGTTGATTAGATTTTGCATGGAATTGATGTTGATAGAGTGGTTGAATTGTGATCTGTGTGTGGTTAGTGATGAATTTTGAGTGTCTTTTTCTAGATCATCTGAGTGTTGACTTTTTCTTCTGGTGAAGTTGTTTGTTTCGCCTATGTATGTTTTTGTGCAATGGTTGCAAGGTATGGTGTATATACATTGTAGAGGTTCGGGGGTGGTTTTGGTGGATGGAAGAGTTTTTTTTAAAGGGAGAGCATTGGTGGAAGTGAGTGTGATGTTTTGGGGTATGTATTTTTTAAGGTTTTGTGTATTTTTTAGAGGGATGGGAAGGTAGGAGGTGTTTTGAGGATTGTTAGTTGGGGGGGAATGGTATTGTTATTATAGTATTTTGATCTTGCTTTTTTGTAAGCTTTATTGATGATGTATGTAGGATATTGTAGTTTGGTGAACGTATTTCGGATAAGATTATTCTCTTTGTTAAGATTGATGGGAGAGCAGATTCTGAGGGCTCTAATGTATAGTGCAGTGAGGGTTGCTATTTTTATGGAAGTGAATGCGAGGCGACCAAGTTTGTAAGGGGATTGGAGGTAGGTTTTCGGTATACAGAAAAGCTGAGGTTGAAAGAGTTGTGCCAAGAGATTAGTGTGTCTAAGAAAGGAAGTGTGGAGTTGTGAGGGTATTCTAATGTATATTGTATGGAAGGATGTATGTTATTAATGTGTTGTAATATGTTGGTGGGGTCTATGTTGTGTGGTAAGGATACGAAAATGTCATCAACATAGCGGTGCCAGTTGGAATTTTGGAGTTCAGGAAGAGGAAGGATATGGTAGAGTTCTGTGAGTTCCATGTATATATTGCTTAGAGTAGGTGACAAAGGGGATCCCATGCTGAGTCCGTTTTTTTGTAGGAAGAATGAATTTTGGAATTGGAAAAAACTATGTTCTAAAGAGAGATGTATTAAGTTTAGTAGAAGTGGAAGAGGATATGAGAGCTGTATGTTGTTATTAAGAATGTGTTGTTCTAGCATATTGAGGGTTGTATGGACTGGGACAGAAGTGAATAATGAGGTGACATCAAAACTGTAAAAGTTGTGTGTGCAAGGATTTAAATTACGTATTTTTTGTATGAAGTCTATGGAATTGGTTATGTGTGTTTTAGAGATATTGTTTATGAGAGGTTTTAGTTGTGTTGAAAGCCAGGCTGACAGTTTATAGGTGGGGCAGTTGGTGTTGGAGATGATAGGACGGAGAGGAATGTTGGGCTTGTGTAGTTTGGGTATTCCGTAGAATTGGGACAGATTTGACATTTGTGCTTTTAGTGATGTGTGGAGGTTTGGAAAATCTTTGCATAGGGATTTAAGTTTTTTATTAAAAGTATTAAAGGAATTGTTGAGTGGGTTACTTTGTAATTTGGTATAGGTGGTATTGTCAGATAATATATTGTTGCATTTGTCAATGTAGTCTGCAGTATTGAGAATGACTATGTTTTGTCCTTTATCAGATCTTGTTATGGTTATATCACTGTTATTTTTTAATTTGTGTAATGCAGTATAGAATTTTTTCGGGAGAAGATTGATGTTTTTTGAAATGTTTATTTGTTGGAGTAGTATGCCTTTTAGTATGTCTTTATTTAATTCGGGGTTGTTGTAATGCTTTGTCCAAAAATCATAGTCATTAATAAAATTTAATATAGGGTCTGATTTTTTATTGATGATGTATGTAGGATATTGTAGTTTGGTGAACGTAACCCACTCAACAATTCCTTTAATACTTTTAATAAAAAACTTAAATCCCTATGCAAAGATTTTCCAAACCTCCACACATCACTAAAAGCACAAATGTCAAATCTGTCCCAATTCTACGGAATACCCAAACTACACAAGCCCAACATTCCTCTCCGTCCTATCATCTCCAACACCAACTGCCCCACCTATAAACTGTCAGCCTGGCTTTCAACACAACTAAAACCTCTCATAAACAATATCTCTAAAACACACATAACCAATTCCATAGACTTCATACAAAAAATACGTAATTTAAATCCTTGCACACACAACTTTTACAGTTTTGATGTCACCTCATTATTCACTTCTGTCCCAGTCCATACAACCCTCAATATGCTAGAACAACACATTCTTAATAACAACATACAGCTCTCATATCCTCTTCCACTTCTACTAAACTTAATACATCTCTCTTTAGAACATAGTTTTTTCCAATTCCAAAATTCATTCTTCCTACAAAAAAACGGACTCAGCATGGGATCCCCTTTGTCACCTACTCTAAGCAATATATACATGGAACTCACAGAACTCTACCATATCCCTTCCCTCTTCCTGACCCCCAAATTCAACTGGCACCGCTATGGTTGATGACATTTTCGTAGTCCTTACCACACAAATAAGACCCCACAATATTACAAACATTAATAACATACCCTTCCATACAATACTACATGTTAGATAGCCTTCAAACTCCACATCACTTTCTTAAACACACTAATCCTTGGCACAAACTCCTTTCAACCGTCAGCTTTTCTTTATACCGAACCTACCTCCAATCCCTCTTACATCCACTGGTCTCCTCGCATTCCACTTCCATAAAAATAGCAACCCTCACTGCACTATACATTAGAGCCCTCAGAATCTGCTCTCCCATCAATCTTAACAAAGAGAATAATCTTATCCGAAATACGTTCACCAAACTACAATATCCTACATACATCATCAATAAAGCTTACAAAAAAGCAAGATCAAAATACTATAATAACAATACCATTCCCCCCCAACTAACAATCCTCAAAACACCTCCTACCTTCCCATCCCTCTAAAAAATACACAAAACCTTAAAAAATACATACCCCAAAACATCACACTCACTTCCACCAATGCTCTCCCTTTAAAAAAACTCTTCCATCCACCAAAACCACCCCCCGAACCTCTACAATGTATATACACCATACCTTGCAACCATTGCACAAAAACATACATAGGCGAAACAAACAACTTCACCAGAAGAAAAAGTCAACACTCAGATGATCTAGAAAAAGACACTCAAAATTCATCACTAACCACACACAGATCACAATTCAACCACTCTATCAACATCAATTCCATGCAAAATCTAATCAACATCTCCAACCATCAAAAAAGAAAATTAATTGAAACCTATTGCATACACAATTTCAATAATTTCAATAATATGCAAGGTGAACATAAATTAGACTATTTGCAACACAAGCTTTTAAAATTTCATTCTCCAACCATCAAAAAAATTGAACAACTATATTATGAAAGACATCCTCAAAATATAACCCCCTCATCTTAATCTTCTTTCTCTCCCCCCCTCCCCCTCCCCCTATATCCTTACAATAAGTAATTGCTATATCGTACCCCAATTCAGAACAAGTTCATAATTTTTCCTAAGTTATTTTTCGAATACACATAATATAAAATCCAACGGACAAATATTTTCACACTTAACGTACCATGTCATTCTATGAAAAATAAAAATTGCAGCACTA
>JABUQX010002595.1:27500-40000 GCA_015478945.1 Trachelipus rathkii | reverse complement strand
TTAATCCTATTTTGAAACTTTACAGCCGCAGCTCTTTTAGGTCTT
Organism: Trachelipus rathkii; assembly: GCA_015478945.1. Lineage (NCBI taxonomy): Eukaryota > Metazoa > Arthropoda > Malacostraca > Isopoda > Trachelipodidae > Trachelipus > Trachelipus rathkii. The sequence continues at coordinate 39,955 of JABUQX010002595.1, read as the reverse complement.
ATTTGAGTGTCTTGCTGAGGAGAGTCATTTTTGGGTAAAGTAATGTCATCTTTTTGTAAGTCTGGGGTTAGGTCGTCAATAGGAATCTCCAATGGGTAAAGATTATACACATGTCTTTTGGACTGATGTCCCTGTCCTGTTTGTACAGTCACATGTCTGACAATACCTTCATCATCAGGATGAACATCAGTAATTCTAGCTAACTTCCAAAAACATTTTGGAAGCTTACTAGACTCATTTAGCAAACACAATTCCCCAATTTTAGGTGTTTTAGTAATTAGTTTGTGCTGCTTTTTCTCTCTTTCTCTTAAGCCCAATAGATATTCATCTCTCCATTTATTTTTTATAACCTTTAATTGATGGGATAAAGTTTTAAAGTTTTTTACAATAGATTTTTGATCATTAGAAATATAATTAGGATCAACAATTTCCCCTACATCAGTAGAAGAAACTTTGACTTCAGGAGTGGTTAAAAAATTATATTTTACAATATCCTGACCAAAAATTAATTTAAAAGGGGTAATTACATCATAAGAAGGGTCTTCTTTAGAACTGACATAAGTTAATGGACGGGCATTAATTGCATGCATTATTTCTTTTACTATAGTGGAGAAATTACCTACTGAAATAGATCTACCCTTAAGGGAGGTGTACAATGATCTTTTTATTAACCCTACAATTCTCTCTGCTATTCCTAGAGTTCTAGGAGAATAGCTAGCTGTGAATTGCCAAGTTATACCATTTTCTTGCAAATAATTTTGCACTTTAAAATTATGAAACCAATCACTTAAATAACTACTAGCCTTCTTAAAAGTAGACTGGTTATCAGAGATTATTTTTTTTGGTTGAGAATAGGTAAGGGAAAGATGGTAAAGTTCCCTTAAAAATGTCTCTGTTGTCAGATCATAAACCACATGAAGACTGGTAAATCTAGTATTACAACAAGTAAATAATAATATATAAGATTTAATTTTATTATTTTTATCATCTGGGTCTTTTAATAAAATTGGCCCAGCATAATCAATGGCAGTTGTTTGAAATGGGTGTTCATAGTCACTCTTTTCTTTTATGAGGGGACCAACAGTGGGTACCTCATATGCTTTAGCAAAATACCTTTTACATGAAATACACTTTTTTAATATACCTTTTACATAGGACCTTATTTGAGGTATCCAGAATTCCTGCCGAATTAAGTTACAAGTAGCAGATAAACCTGCATGCTTAGCTTTATTATGAGTTTCAATTATTATTAATTTAGTAAAATGACATTTCGGCAGCAAGACGGGGTACCTTGCATTATAAGGTATAGTTCCTGCATACCTGTACCTTCCCATTGTACGAATGATATTATTATCATCCATAAATAATTTCAGATCCTTTTGAAGATTGGTTAGGTCTTCAATAGGTCTACCTTGATTTAAATTTATTAAATTTGTCAATTCTTGGGAAAAGTATTTCTTTTGGAAATACTTTATCCAAAATTCAGTTGCAACTTTATTATATGAATTATTTGAATTTATTTTTTCTACACGTTGTTCAATAGAAAGGTCAGGTTGAGGATTATATTTATTAGTTTTAAAATATTTTAGATTATGAATAAACCTAATTACATAACCTGTTATTCTAAGGGCTTTATTCCTATTTGAGAATCTTTCAATGTTAAATAACGGTTCAGTATGACTTTCTACTTGGGGTTCTGGTAAATCATTAGTGGTTTGAAGTAAAGAATTTATGCTAAGTTTTGAATTGAAATTTACGAGAATTGTATTAGGAAGGGATTTTGGATCTTTAAGAAATGAAGGACCAGTTAAATAAAATTGCTTATACTTTAGAAATTTCTTGGTGGTAAGATTTCTAGTCAACAAATCAGCAGGATTATTTACACCTGAAACATGTCTTAAGCTTATATCAAAGGGAAAGAACAGCAAGTGTTTGATATTTCTTGAATTGCTATTGCTAACAAATACGAATTATTATTTAAGTCTTTTGATTTAACAGTTTGCACAAACCAAAGAATCGGTCCAAATGGTAGTTCGAAAAAATGAACCATTTTTATTATAGGTTTCAATTAAATATTTAATGACATTAACGCCTAAACAGATGGCTAACAACTCAAGTTGACAGATTGAATAATCTTTACCCTTTGGACTAATTCTTGACTTGGCATATATAAATTTTGAATTTTGATTATTAACAAGGTAACATACTATTCCATACCCAACCTTACTAGCATCACAAAATACATGTAAATCATACTGACTAAATTCAATATCTGACTCAATTGATGTCATTCTAGGAAATGATAAATTTTTAACCTTAGAAAAATCTTTACAAATCATTTTCCACTCTTTTTTTAATTTTGGGGAGATCTCTTCATCCCATGAAGCATTTTCACAAACAAGATTTTGCATTAAAAGTTTAAGTTTAAAAGCTAATGGAGCAATAAAGCCTATGGGATCAAAAATACTTTGTATAGCACTCAAAATCTCCCTTCTAGTTTTACATTTGTTATCTAAGTCACATTCCTTTAAGGATATTAAATCCTCTTTCCTATTCCAAAAATAACCTAGAAGTTTAGTGAAAAGAGGATCTTCAGAAGAGAGCAAACCTGATTTTTTGAACATTAACTCTGCTTCAGGACTGTTAGAAGCCCATTCATAAAGGTGAAGACCATAGGGCTCTAGATAATTAATAGCAGTTTCAAAATGTGACTGTATAGATTCTACTTTATCATTATTTATCATAAGGTTATCCATATATAACCGATTGGAAAAATAGTCACCCAAGTCAGATTGTTTTGACTCCAAAATTGATTTAATTGACTCTTGCAAAAGAAATGGGCTGGTTTTATTGCCAAATGTTACTCTATTATACCTAAGACACATTAAGTTATTTTTAGTTAAAGGTTTTGATAAGTCCCTAATCCATAATAGTTTATGAGCATCTTTATCATCTTCCTTAGAAAGATGTAACATTAAAAAAGCTTTTTCTATATCAGCAATGGTTAAGTACCTACCATGTCTTATAAGTATAAACAACCTAGCAAGATGTGGTAACAAGGATGGACAGTTATCAAGTAAATCATTTAAAGCCTTGTCATCATCATATTTTTTACCAGATGGATCCACCACTATTCTAATTTTAGTAGTATGAACATTATTTCTAATTACAGCAAAGTGAGGAAGAAAATAGTCTTTTTTATGATCTATTTTATCAATAGGAATTTCATAAAGGATACCCTCATTTAATTGTAAATCAAAAATATTCTGATATTCATTTAATAAATTATTACTTTTTAATTTTCTAATAAGAGAATTAAGCCTGCCATAAGCATAATCAAAATTAGGAGTTAAGTCATTTATATTATGATTAGGTTTCCATGGAATTTCTACTGATATACTTTCCTCACTCAGCTGAACATTATCCTTAAAATTTTATATTATATTCTTTGTTCATTAGTGGTAAATTTTTCATCTTTAAATAACCCTAAATTTTCCAGACTGCTGAAATGACCTATATTTTCAGCTAGATTTTCATCATTTTCACTGATAGTAGCTACACAACTCTCTGTAATTAAATTTAAGGCTGTCTCATATTTGAAATGATAATCTGAGGGAATACCTTGCAAAATGACACCATACCTAGATTTGTAAGCCATAGCATTATTAATTTTAATAATTTCTAAATTTAGTTCTTTAATACTAGGGGCTCCTAAAATTACATTAAAATCAGTTACTACTTCAGAATCATAATTCTCTGCTAATTTAAAACCATTAAGTTCAAGGGAAGAAACTAGTTTTGACACTTCTTTAATTTTAAATTTTACCGGGATGTTATCAACAACTAGGGCTTCAATGGGATATTCAACATCTTTAATAAAAAATTTTGCAACCTCAAAACATGGCTTTGAAAATTGAGCATTAAAACCACTAATTGTTAAAGTTTCCTCAATGACCTTAGTGGAAACACCTAGAGACTCTACTGTATCCTTAACAATGTAATTGTCCTGACTCGCAGAATCTATAAGTGCTCTCACCTTTATTTCACCACCCAAATTTGATACAATTGGTAACTGCAATGATGGAAGAATTGAATTACCTCCGATAGAAGTAATATTACACCCTTGACTAGTTTTATTACTTTTCCCATTATCTTTTACTTTAGGATCCTTAATTTTAGCTTTACCTTCTGAAAGTTGTTTTAAGCAAAGAAAATATAAATGATTTCTTTTACCACAATTTTTACAAGGATCAAGAGATATTGTACAACTGTTTTCATCATGATTTTTACCTGTACATTTTTTACAATACCCTAATTCTTTTATACGATCCCATTTTTCTTTATTGGTAGCATATTTGGAACATCTGGATATAGTATGGCCATTTTGAGAACATAATTTACATGTCATGACAGTAGAAGCTGTAACGACTGAAGTTTTAGATTTTACACCTTCGTAAAAAATTTTACCTGAACTTGCCTCATTCTCTGATTGAGATTTTATTTTTACATTTTTATTATTTACAGATTCATTTTTTAATGAAAGAGCATTAAAATTTAAAGGTTTTGATTTAACACCTTCTTGATCGTTTAATGTTTTAGTAGCCTCAGTCACCGCACTTCGAAAATCATCAAATGATTGATATAATTTATATCCACATGTACGTAAATATTCTCTTAATTCTATATCTAAAGCATTATAATAGATGTATAATTGAATATCGTCAATAGTTAGTTGATTATTTTTAAACAGATTGACATTGGCATTCATATTAGCTTGAAAATCATTTAAACTATTAAGATCTTTAGAAGCTTTTTTACAAGTTAATAACTTTTTGATTAGTGAAAATTTAATTTGACCTGGAGAAGCATAAAGATCTTCTAATTGCTCCCAAGCCTCATCATAGGCTGTATCTGACTCTTGAATACAATTTATTTGAACAGATGGATTACCTTTTAAGTGCTGTTTTAAATAAGCAAATTTTTCTTGGTTTGACAATCCTAAATTATCATAAATATTAGTAAATGATATTTTAAAATTTTTAAATTGAGAGGCATCACCTTCAAATGGCAAGATCTTTATTTCTGCTATTTTAACCTTAGCTTTATGAGCTGTATTTGAAGCAGAAGTACTTTGAGAAACATTCGTACTCAATAATTGAATATATTTATTAATGGTAGTATAATAATACTCATTATTAGACTCTAAAGCCTCAAGTCTTTCAGTCGTAAATTCTTTACAAGCAACAAAGGAATCTGTGATACTCTCATTAAGAGATTCAAGATCATTTATTGACTTTTTCAATGTTAAACAATTATTTATTTTATCCTCATTAGATAGAGTATTAATGGCTGGAACTAATTTATTTAAAGTTTTAGTAACAGCGGACCTTTTACCACCCCGCTTTCTTGTTAGCTTAAACATTTGTTTCTTAAGAATGGGCCAGAAGTCAGCAACCCTTCTATATCAGCTATTTATGTCTAATGCTCCATTTTCATTCACACTTGTGACAACCTAAGCCTTACATAGGCCTTAAAATATGAACCTTAAGCCTACTAAAAAAAATCCTTAATACTAAAAAATATTACCGTAATACTATATAAAGGGAGTTCACCTTAATTTCATTAGACATTTTTTAATTAGCCTGACAATTTATATATACCATCTGGTTTTAACCGCGTATGGGAGTGCCACAAGCCCTATTCGGTTATTAGGTAGGCTATAACTCATAGTTAGGTCTCCAAATAATTTAAGTTACTCAATACCTTAATGTTTACAGCCCTAATGTATAGCCTATTTGGGGAAAAGTAGTAAGGCTTACGCCTAAAAAGAATAGGCCCAAACAGTATTGCTACACTTCAGAACTATTTTTACTTAAATACCTTTCAGTATTATTTACTTAATTTTATGAATAACAATTATTTTATCTCACAATTTATGGTTATTTAATTACACGTTACTTTTAACACAGACCTAGAATAGTAAGTCAATCGTCAGTCCGTTATTAAGTATGTAAACAAGGTTTGTAGTCTTTGCGTCGCCACTCGTAATTCGTAAATTAGTCGGGAATTTTACCACTTAGTAACTAACTAAGCTAACCTATCCCTAATTATGAAATAGTAACCTCCAATATTTAGTTTCAATTTTTGAACTTTATTTCTGACGAAAGAGTTTTGAAATTTTAAAGTTTTATGAAATATTAAAGGACTCAAACATAAACTCCAGTACCAAACCTTTACCTCACAGGGGGCACCATTCATTATAGAAAATTTTTAGCGTACTTCACTGGAAGCATCAATCATTATAAAATTATTTATTTTTATTTAGCAAGTTAAAGTAAATTAAACCTCACTTATGGGGAGAGGTAAAGGAAGCAAATAATATTATTAAAGATAAAACAATATGCCTAAGCAAACTTCTCTTACCTTCAAAAAAACGGGAGCTATTACAAGTAATACGCTGAAGCATCAGTTTAAGCCCTATGGCAAGTTACTTCAATCGGATGAGGAGGGATCCTCTTTTGAAGGACTAGTCATCCAGAATTTGAACGGGGAAAAACAACAAAAACATGGGGTCACTGCTTTTCATAGAAAATAAAATGTACGTAAGGCGTAGCATGACAAAACAAAATTTGATCGTTTGGTCTTTAGGAGTCGCCGGGAATCCACTCAAGAGATCTTCAAACTTTTTTTTTTTCTCTCTCTCAAAATGAATTGATTTTTTAGATGGTGTGCTTTTTCCCTTTTTGCTCAGGCTAGAGCTTTGCAAGGCATATTTTATAAGCTCAATTTATGAATTTGTAAGGTGGAATTAATAATTAGATTTTAGTTATTTTAGATTTTATTTGGTTTGTGACTGGATTCCATTTGAGAATGATATTGAGAATTTAATTTTAGTACCATTCAAAATTTCAACATATTATATATATATATATATATATTTATATTATATTAATATATTAATATATATATATATATATATATATATATAATATATATATATATTATATATTATAAATTTTATATATATTATTATATAATTATATATATAATATTTATTGATATATATATATATATTATATATTATATATTATTATATATATATGTATATGTATGTAGTATATTATATATATATATTATATATAATATATATATATATATTTATATATATATATATTATATTATATTATATTATATTATATTATTATATATATTTATATTTATATATATTTATATATATATATAATATATATATATTATATATATATATTATTATATATTATATTAATATATATTTAATATATTTAATTATTATATATATATATATTTATGAAATACATACATACATATATATTATATATTACATATATTATATATTATTATATATATATAATATATATTTTTTATATATTTATATTATATATATATATATATATATATATTATATTATATATATATATATATATATTATATATTTATTACATCAGAGGGGACTCCTGCACTCGTGCTACTCGTTCTCAGCACGAGTTAACTTTATAGAAACTATCTATTTTTAAAATTTTATAATGTTTGATAAATTTCTTATTCATTTTTATTAACGTAATGAATATTAACCTAAGATTTGACAATAAAACGGAAAATTATACAGTATAAACCCTATTAAATAACGCTTTTAACCCATTAAAAGTGGCATCTCTGCTCAAAGAGGAGAGCGGGGAACGTCGGACGGTTTCCGAATTCTGAATTTGCAAAACAAAATTTGCCAAAAAATATTGTATATAAATAAGCACATACAATTTATATATCTTTTTACGTAAATAATTTATAAATCAGTAATTAATTTTTAAAAATTCTAAATATTTATATTATAGTTATTATTATAGTTATTATATTATTTATAATATTATAATATTATCGCACCCCATGAACAACCCAAGAAAAGTTTTAATACATCAGAACTTTTTAGCAGGCATATCTCAGTATATATACTTATCTTATAATTATATATATATATATATATATATATATATATATATATATTTATATATTATAATATATATATATATTATTTATTTATATATCATATTATTATATATATATTATATATATTATTATATATATATAATATTTTCTATAATATATATATTATATTATTATATTATAATATATTATATTATATATATATATATATTATAGTATATATATAGAGAGAGAGAGACGAGAGAGCGAGAGAGAGAGAGAAGAGAGAGAGAAAGAGAGCACGAGTAGTAAAAAGTTACTGGAGTCGGCCACTGATATAATATATATATAGTATATATATGATATATTATATATATATATTATATTTTTATATTTTATATTTATATTATATATATTATAATTATTAAAATTATATATTATATATATTATATATAATAAACCTTATGCCATAGTGAGGGTCCGTCGCGGTCCCGTGAAGCTCTAGGGTGGATTTTCTGGCTGTGACGAGTTCTCACTAATAGGTATAGAAGGGCGATAAGGCTGGCTTTCTTTTCCACTTTATGTCATATTCGTTCTACTACTTTTCTTTGCTGGGGCATTACGTCCTTCCCCAGTCTTGGGGAAAAAAAGTAGATGATGTTATGTTATGTTATGTTATAACACCTTATATGTATAATGTAGTTGTGGTGTTGATCGCAGACGGGGGTTCTCTATTGACTTTGCTAAATTGCGAGGCCTAGTGCTACCTGCATCTGATGCGATTGTCACCTCTTGACTCGTAACCTGCGATTTTATTACTGTCTGAGACCTAGCTATCGAGGGATTCCTTTTCATGATGGGAACGATCCAATTTTCGGTTCAAGCTAATCCCAAATTCGCCCCCCACAAAAATGGACATAAAATACGAAATTATCAGCCGATTTTGACCCTATAAACACCAAACTTTAGCTTTTTTGCCCTCTTAAACTTTGTTTTGTGGTGTTTTTCTGTGTATAGTCATTCTTTCAGAATTTTAATTTTTTTCAAAGGAATTTTTTATACTATTTATTAATTTAACTTCCAGAATTTTTTTCGAAATGACTTCAAACTTGAAATATGCATAGATGGGTCCATTATCTACAATTATAATGAAGTACTTTTTTTATTTTTTGTTTTGTGCTCAGCTTTGTCCATTTCAAACCACTTTTTTGTAGATTTTAAAATGAAAATTGCAATAATTTTTTTCTGTTTGTGCGAAGTGGATGAAATCTTCAGGGCATATGTAGTCAAGGGAGATGCACTACTATCTAAGTAAAAAAGGTGCATGTAGCTCGACTGTACAAGTCCTGAAAATTTGATGTTGATCGAACAAGTAGGAAAAACAATATCTCAATATTTCTTTTCAAAGTTTGGAATTGTGAAAAGTGAAAATTGAGATATTTTTTTATACTGTTCGATCAAATCAAATTTCAGGGCTTGACAGTGCGGAGGTAGATGCATCTTTTTATCAGATAATTTTTAGTATACTCAAAAGAAAATTTTTTAAAAAATTTCATTTTTTTTTTTTTTTGAAAATTAGTTCCAAGAACAAATCCAAAACTAATGCATATACAAATATGTTATCTAATTAAAAAATGTGCATCTCTCCAGACTTCATATGCCCTGATAATTTCAACCACTTTGCACAAACAGAAAAAAATTTCGCAATTTCTCATTTTAATATCCAAAAACTAGTGGGTTTTGAAATTGGACAACGCTGAGCACAGAACTCAAAATATCGAAAAAGTACTTCAAAATAACTGTAGGTAATGGACCCATTTATGCATATTTCAAGTTTGAAGTCATTTCGAAAAAATTTCTGGAAGTTGTATGACAATATCAAAACCATGGGTTTGGAAAAATTGAAATTCTGAAAGAATGACTACAGACACAGAAAAACACAACAAAACAACGTATTAGAGGGTAAAATAAGCTACAGTTTGGTGTTTATAGGGTCAAAATCGGCTGATAATTTCGAACTTAATGTCCATTTTTAGGTGGCCAAAAATTGGGCTTAGTGTGAACCGAAAATTGGATCGTCCCCTTTATTGAATAAACTAAATATCTCCAACTATAACTTTTTCTATAATTTCACGATGTTGGGTCTGTGCCTATATTAACATAAATACTCATGTAACACGTCTCAAAAATCTCGAATCTCCTAACTTCGATGTTCTATGGCTTAAAATCTTTCTCCCTACTACTATCATTATCTTGTATTTCTGTTACTACTCCCCTAATGGAACAGTTTTTCATGTTCTTTTTGACTATCTTACTACTTCTCATGAGACTGTTACTTCTTCCCTTCAAAATGTTGAGATACTCTATCTAGGGGATTTCAACGTACACCATACTGGATAGCTGGGCTCCTCTCACATTGATGCAGGCGTGGGGAGGCCTAAATTCAGTTTCTAACGATCTGAACATTAATAAAGGAACGCACCACTATTCCCAGATCGACCTAACAAGTCTTGGAATACGTTTGAACTTATGTATTTCAACTACTATTTATCATTATAAATACACCGTCTTTCCTCCTATTGGTAACTCTGATCACAATCTGTAGGGCTAAATTTTATACTTTTTCTCCAGCAGCTCAACCATGCCCTAAACGTAATTTAGGCACTTTAATCGGCTAATTGGGAGGCATGCAATTGTTTTTTTTGCTAACTACTCTTGGAATGAATTCTGCTTTGACTCGGAGGATGCTTCGGTAACCGCTGAAAAAGTAGGGGCCGTATCGCCAATGGGATGAGCGGTTCATTCCATCTTCAATAAATCTTTCTCCTCAAATGCCTGTTCGATGGAACTTGATCTCGTTCTATTCCGGAGAGGACTTGGATAGTGGGCATGGGAAAAACTCTCGTGTCTCCTATCCTCTATAATTTTCATGTCTGTTTTCGTAATCGTTGCAGGCATACTATTCGACAGGCTGAGCGCGCTTTCACTAAAAGAAGGTGCGCCAACCTGCTTGGTTCTCGTTTTGTAAAAAATTCAGCTCTTGCACAAAACATCTCTAACAATTTGTAAATATGCCTTTCCTTCTCTTATTCGCTCTGACGGTTCTGTAGCTAACTCTCCTTCTGAAAAAGCCAATCTCTTCGGCCTCCTTTTCTATCTAATTCTACCCTGGACTATTCTGGCATCCCTTCTCCTACTCCTTCTACTCTCAGGTTTCCCATGTTTTTACCCATGATCACACATGACCGTGTGCATGAGATCCTGAACTCTATGAACGACAGGAAGGCAAGAGGCCCGGATGGCATTCCTCCCCGTGTTTTAGGAAGTGTGCTTCTGAGCTGGCGCCTTTCCTCGTTCAACTCTACTCTCTATGTCTTAATACTAATACTTTTCCTCAGTGCTGGAAGCTCGCATATGTTCAACCGATCCCGAAAAGAGATAGTCGCTCTGGTCCTTCTAGCTATCGTCCTATATAGCTCTCACTTGTATTATATCTAAAGTCTTTGAAACTCTTCTTATCTCTCATTTCCTGGTTCATCTGGAGTCTCATTCCCTTCTTTCTGATCCTTAGTAAAACTTTCGATTCTCGAGGTCAACTGGTGACATACTTTCCTATCTAACTGATTTATGGTCTTCTGCCCTTAGGGACTATGGAGAATCTTGCGATGTAGCGCTTGACATATCCAAAGCTTTTGACAGGGTATGGCACGGGTCACTGCTCACTAAGCTCCCTTCCTTTGGGTTTTCTCCTTCTCTTTGCTTACTCTTGTCTAGTTTTCTCTCCGATCGCTCCATATCAGTACTCGTTGATGGAGCGTCTAAGTCCTCCTTTCTTGTTAAGCTGTTGGTTTCCTCAAGTTCTGTTTATCTCCAACTTTTTCATTTCTACTTTTCACTAAAACGATCTTCTCAGCTGTACTTCTATTCTGGTCACTCTTATGCCCATGACTCAAGTCTCAATTCTTCTACTCATTTATAATCTGTTCCCTCTTTTGCATCTAGAGTTGCCTCTTGTCTTCAGCTTTCAGATTCTATTCTTGCCGATTTGGATGTGGATTTCACGGTGGGGTCGCCCCAACCTAATAAATTCACTCTTTAACCTTCTTCACAATGTCCTTCAAAAACACCTCCACTTTCCTATTTCCTCGCGGAATCTACGTCTCACCTGTGAATGACATAAACTTCTTTTTGAACATAACAAACAATTCTCTTGGAAATCTCATAGTACAATGTTGCTAAGGTGGCCTCAAAGAAGCTGGGAGTTCTGTTCAGATTGTTGGAATGATTTTCCTGCATTTTTATAGTGGCCTTATTCGCCCTTGTATGGAGTACTACTGTTCTCACATTTGGGGGCAGGCTCCCTGCACACCCTTCTTAATGGACTGGTTGATCTAAGCTAGGATAATAACTTTTCCCCTTCTTTCAAACCCACTTGACTCTCTATAACTGCGACGTGGCGTTGGTGCACTATCTCTTTTCTATAGCAGCAGATGCTCGGG
>JABUQX010002595.1:0-15000 GCA_015478945.1 Trachelipus rathkii | reverse complement strand
TTTAATAAATTTTCCTTTATTTTTGTAAATTTGTTTTGTAGGAAACAAATTATTTAAGGGCAAATTGCTCATGCGCGCATTAACAACATCCTTATAAGTGGTGAAACTCATACTCGTATCTGAATTTTAAAATTTAGTCTCCGCATGGATTGAGGATGTGTTGCACATGGAGACACTTTCCTGTCTTAATTTAATATCAATATGTCTGCTAGCTCAAAGAGAAAAAGGAAGAAAAGAATGCTTATCTGCATGTTATACTTGCTAAAAAGGTAAAACGAGCACAAGAGAAACGTGACAAACTGGAAGAGAGTAAAAAGAGAACGTATCCTGAAATGGAACTTATAGGTATGCTTTCTAATTTTGTTTAGTTTAATGTTGAGTTAAAATATTTTTTTGTTTTATTTTTGCAAATATATAATAACTTATGCTTGATCTTGAATTTGTTTTAAATTGTTTTCATATGTGTGTTAAGTAATTGTAATTTTTTCAAGGCAATCCTGTGAACCTGAATGTATCTTAAGCGAAGAAGACGATCCAGCAAATGCAGTAGAAGAGCGAGAAGAGGAAGTGCCAACATCGTTATCTTCGGGAGCTCCTCATGAGAGTAGTGAAAAAGGAACTAAACACTTTATCACGGCAAGAATGCTCTCTGCATTAGACGTGTAAAATCACTGACAAAAATACAATTCATTTAATAATGGCAAGAGCCGCAGCTTTAGGTTGTGATACCTCAGAATTAGTTTTAAATCGATCAACGCTCCAGCGTTTAAGAAAACAATACAGGGAAGAAAAGGCAAATGAAATTAAAGAAAAGTTTAATTTATTGGACATGCTATTCGTATTCGTGCGCTGAGACATTAAATTACTAATAGACATAACTACACATGTAAAAGTTGATGGACTACCTGTAATAGTATCAAATGAAGGAAAGTCACAGCTGCTTAATATCCCTAAACTAGAAGTTGGAACTGGAAAATATCAAGTGGAGGCTGTATTTGAAACACTAAATGAATGGGGCAATACAGACAAAGTAGTAGCTATATGTTCAGATACTACAGTTTCAAATACTGGCCGCATTAATGGAGCTTGCGTTTTACTTGAACAATTAATGGAAAGTGAATTAACTTACCTACCTTGTCACCACCGTATATTGGAAATTATGCTTAGAAGTCTATTCGAAAGTAAACTGAAACTATCAACATCAAAACCGGACGTTCTACTCTTTAAAAGATTCAAAGAACAATTGGGGTATAAAGCTAAAATGAAATATAAGAGAGGTTTTGACGACTCTTTTCTAAAGATCAAAGCATCCGAGATGATACTTTAAACTTCTGCTTCTTGATTCTTGAGCAACAACAATGTAGAAACGATTATAGTCAATTTCTTGAATTGGCGATAATATTTTTTAGGGAAACCCCACCTCTAGGATTGTCATTTAAGTATCCAGGAACCTTTTATCATGCGAGATGGATGTTCAATGTCATATACTGTTTGAAAATATATATGTTCCGAAGTCAATTCCCCCTTACAACTGGAGAAGAATAAGCAATTAAAGACATGCCTTTTCTTAGCTTATTCGTACATCGAAACATTGTTTAGGTCACCTTTTCCCATTGAAGCTCCTTATAATGATTACATATTTTTAAAAATGCTAGCTAAATATCCGGATTACGATATTTCTCGCTCAGATATAAATAAACTTTGCAAGAGTTTATGGTACCTTTCCCCCATGTTGGTTGGAATGACAATCTTTGATGACCGTTTATCAAAAGAAATAAATGTGAAAATGGCAAAGATTATGAAGACAAATGAACCAGAGGTAGACGAAATGAATATCAGAAAAGCTTCAGTGCGATGAGACGAGGTAAAGGACGTAGTTAAGAGTGACATAAACCAATTCGATACCATATTCACTTAACCTTTTATCAACATTTCACATGTATACCAGTTTCTTAGACGTAGATCCAGACAAAAGGAATACAAGGGACGATTACAAACAAGGAAAACGTTACATAAATAACACTGTCCAACAAAAAAAAATTGCATTACGCAAACAAAAACATATATAATCTTTATGCAATTTGAGCCGCTGAATCCTTTTTGGGCCTTGACCTTTTTGGCCTTGACCTTTTTTGGCCTTGACCTTCTTGACGCCCCTTCAAAGTAGGGGCTTGCCAGACGGATGCGGAGCATCCGTCAGATACGATAGCAGCCCCTTGTTTTTGACCCCCCTTTAGGGCTTAGCCCCTTTTTTGATGTTTTGCCTTTGGATTATTTCGGCTTTGGCCGTGAAGTCGCCTTGTACCGATATCAAGGTCTTGAAATTGGAATACCATTCTTAGAAAGGTCATTGGAGGATTAAGTGTCATTAATTTTGAGGCTCATCCACGGGTACCTTCACCCTGCCGTTTGGTAGTGTTATCTGGCTGCTAACATGAAGGTCATGTAGGACTACTTTGACCTGTTTTGATCAGTCCTTAACTGTAATTTGGCCAAATCCACGGGTCTCCCTTACACCTGCACACCTCACACACACATACACAACACACACACACAACACACACACAACAGCTTACGACTTATACACACCATTACTATGACATGTTACACTTCACCCTTGGATCTTACAATTACAATTTTACATTATGTAACACACGTCACAAATCCAACACACTGTCACCTTTGGTCTTGATCTCAGTGGGTCGAATTTTGGCCAATCCTAATTTTTGGCCTCCCTAAGTTTTCGCGCCTAATTTTCGGCCACCCATATTGGTCTTCAGGGGCGCAACTTTATATGAGAACCAAATTTTTCAGGTCCAACCCTTTTGTTATCGGGGACATTGTTCATGCAAGTCAGCTTTGATTAGCACGTGCAACTATTCTGAATGCCATTCCCACTGTGTTACATTGCCATATACATAATCTAATAGTGCCAGCTTTTGATAGGCCTCTTATTGTATGATATTATGGCTTTAGACTTTGATGGCTGCAACTTTTATGGCTCAACGTTTGATGGTATCTTTGATTTGGTACATATATGATTGAATGGTTCAGCTCTATTATGATGACTCAGTATTAATAGAGATGGTTCAAGCCTACTTATTGATATTTGGTTCCCAAATCGACCGTAAGGAGTATCTAGGGATGTAAGCTCTATATTATTGTTTGTTTGTAATTGCAGAGAGTCTAGGATGATGAAATAATGAAAGTGCCCACCAAATGAAAGTGCCGAACTAAGTGCCAATAGTGCCAAGTGAGTGGCCAAATAAGTGCCAAGTGAGTGCACATAGTGCCAACTGAGTGCACTTTTTTCAAGCCTTTTCTAGCTCCCCTGAGCCGTAGATAGCCCTGGGTAAATGTGGTTCACTCACAAGGTGTGGAACCCCTCAGGTTAGTAATGGTTATGGAGGAAGTGTCACGCATCTCCGGCAGTATCAAATGTAACACGATGCTAGGATGCTTCCTTACTATGAGTTAGTCATTTATCTATAGAATCACTTATAGCACGCACAGAATATATATCTAAAGAGTTACACATTTTGAGACATGTGCAACGCACAAACCCTGTTTTTTCGAGAGTTCACAGCGGTTCTCGCAAAGTGAGCCCCGGCCGGCACAATAGACCGCTCGCGGTTGCAGCCCGCAGAGGACTGTAACTGATACACTATTGTACGCGAGTAACCCCGCGCGTGGCGCCGCAGGTGGAATATTTCCGCGTTATGACTGACTCACCCGCTCACCGCGTGCGGCCGCAGGCCGCATATTACCGCGCGAACGAAATAGATATCAATGTTAAAACATAGTTCAAAAGGAAATGTGTCTTTTCTAATATACTGAGAGTAAATACATTTTTTCACATAATCAATTGTACGAAATATTATTATTATAAGAACATATACATTACATACCTTTAAAGCGCCGGGTAAAAATCAGTCTAAGTCAAAATAGAAGGTGTTCACCTATAACCTCAATAGAAGTGTATCTCAGATATAGCTTTTGTTTTTAACTTTGTCTTTTACTGCATTAACGCACTATCGTTCATACTGCTTTTAACTCGATAGATAAATTGTATTAACAAATTTACATACATTAATAAAGCAGTTAAAATCGAGATAATTTATCACAACACTCGAGAGGTGTCTACCTAAGCCACGACAAAAGGTAATTAGTTTGCTTTTGGTGGTACTGCTTTACTGGCTAACTCATAGTTTTAACAGTGCGTTTACTCGTTTTAAACCATATGCTTACTGCTTGTACTGCGAGAATATATATTCGATTTTAATTATTATGTTAACTGCTATTTTTATTAGTATGTGGGTTTAATAACTTTATTTATTATTATATATTAATTATTTAAAATCTGAATATTATTTTTATTATATAATATTATTTTTATTACCATTAGTTTTAAAATTTGTAAATGTTTACTAGTGCTTAAATGGTCACACGGAGTGTTTGATTATAATCATTTTATTTTAATAAAAATAATCTCGTAAACGGAAATTTTAGTAAAATAACGATATACTTTACGCTTTACAGGCTTTTAATATCAATCTCAATTATTCATTATATATTTACACCTTAAACGAGTGGTGGATGGTAGAGAGACTAATTACGTTCCGGCAAGTCCGGCTACATTCTTGTTAGCTGGCCGACAGTGCTGTGTAAAACCTTTCTTATTATTAAATATTTTAAAGAAAATGGACGATTTCTTTGAGCAAAACCCCTGTAAAAATTAATATATATCAGGACAGATTTGTAATTTTGATAATGTTTATTCAGGAAAAAAATTTAAAGAATGATAAGAGTGGTGTATTACAATTATCATGAAGGCAAGAGAATATAAATTCAGGGTATTTAGAATTCGAGTACCCATCTAATATTGGAGCGCAATATACATGGCTCACAAAAATTAGTTGTATTAGATGATTTAGTGCACAAATTGAATTTGGAAATAGCAGAAGCGTTTCACAGTTCCTCCAAAAAAATTCTCACCATCTAAATATTCTCTGTGTTTTTCATTAACACAAGAATATTTATCATCAAAGCAAGCATATGCGAAGTGTTTCATTAACAACGACACTAGAGTAACTGTTCATGTTGTTTGCCAGAGAAGAGACATATGAGATCAAAAACATCTAATGTCACTATTGGGCATAATTACAAAATGTGATTCACGCCTTGCAAAGAAAAAAAGAGTCATAAAAAGATAACTAAAGAAGGTTACTTTTTCGAAGTCCACGCACGGTTATTGAGGGATGTGTGAAAAACTTACACGCCACCCAAAAACACGCAAACAGAGTGTCTAACATACACTTAGGACAATAACCAAAGAAAAACTCATATTTCATGGAGGAAAGTAACACCTTCCCGTATGACGATAGAAACTTTATACATACCTGAATAATTAGTGCTCTAGTTGGCGGAGTCCCTTCTTATAAAAAAAACAAATTTTTAAAAAGCTGAACCTTCTATAAAAAACGTATACATAAACTAATTAGTGAGGATGAGAAATACATCCAGTGTGTATGTGAAGTCTGATTTAAATCTTATAAAAGGAAAAGTTCCTTTAAGTACAGACACTCAGTAAGTATAAAATGACCTACGATGCGTCATAGAAAGGACATCATTAAAAAACTCTCCCCAACATTAAAAATCTGAAAAATAAAAAAAAGTTACGTACAGCGAGTTGTAGGAGCATGAGGAGATAATTCTACCAATTTACTTCGTTACTCTCCACGTTATAGCTCCACTGATATTATAAGTGGTTGTCTCCATGTGAAGATGGAAGGTTGCGGTCTTCCAGTAGACATATAGACGAATGTGCGAGAAATAGACACGACCAGTATAATTAATACAGCATCTGTATATACGAGATATCGAGCTTTCACCTCGAATTCAGCATTCACAAAAATTATACCTCTATTCGCACAAAAGATATTACCATCCGCACTGAGATGCAAAAATCCCCGAGTCACCAGTTTCATGCATCTCACAACAAGGCCCAAATATATGCAGTATTGACACCCCCACAATGCATTGGCATTACAGACCTTTTCACTTACAACAACAAAATGCAACAGTAAATGCAACCAAACTAGTGAATCCTTATATTGTGAAACGAATATACAAATCATCTTTCTCGAGCAGGCGTCGCTCTACCTCCAGCTTTATATGATCCTAAAGTTGAACAAATAACCAAATACGAGAAAGAAGTGTACAGGATATTAAATTACAGGACGAATATAAATCATATCCTATGTATACATACATTCATTGTACCAAAGATGCCATCAAATAAATTTGATAATTCTTAGAAAAGGCACTCTGCATTCTACATTCGACCTGAGTCCGCGAAACCTTCGCGGACTGAATTTAGGAGACAGCCTCACTCCGAAGGTTAAAACTTGAGAGTGAAAAATGAGATAAATTTTAAAAATATTCTAGGGAGAGCTTACCTATACAATTACCTATATAGAGAATAGATTTAATCAAATTTAAACTCTATGTATAAAAGAACAAAATTATCTTTGAAAATGGAGAAAGCAGTTGGGCACGATCGTAATTTAATGAGTGAAATGTTAAAAGGATCCAGGAAGATATGTGGACTTTCGTTCGATTAACTGTCGATCTCTCATCAGTATCTTCGGATGAAAGTGTAGCCTGTAGAAGACTGGAATGAGATCAAACAAAGTGAAACAGACTCAAGACTATTAATTTTCCCTAACAGAAAACAGATTCATCTATGAAAATATTACACGTATACCGCATTAGCCAGGATTGTGTGGTAATAATCCCCAACGATTTGTCCTGATTACCAAAATACCCTACAAGCTCCCACTCTTTCTCTACCTTCAGATAAGTTTCTAAACGTGTTTACCAGAGGAGAGATAAGAAAACACCTTATAATAAACCTATTTTGAAGCCATATTTCCTTTTATCGTATATTTATTTAGTTGTAATGCTTGTATATAAATAAAATGATATCATGGTCGTTTTATATCCCACACAGATCTTGTATATATAGATCAATATATTCCAAAGGTTTTATTTTTGATATTAGAAACAATTAATAGTAATATTAAACATATTCTTGTTTTTAAAGATTGGCGCAGCTAGCGATGAACTATTACAGTATATTAGTAATATTATAATAATATTATAGTAATATATATAAGTGAGGTATAATTAAAGATAAGTAGACTATTATTTATACTGCGGTTACATGGATCAAGTAGCCTAACCATTGGAGTTGGCAAAAGTGGCACGGTAACGCTTGATTATTATAACTTCATTATGCTGGACCGGGATACCAGAATTTAAATTTTCTGTTGAGCATAGAACCAATGCTTTCAAACAAAGTGAATTTTAAAAGTTATGTGACGGGAAAAAGAGTTATCGGCATAAGTTAAACAGGTTCGTTTACAATACTTTAACCTTGGTAAGAAAAAACTTTTTTACAAGAAAGAATATCTCCGCAGCTCGATAGTGTTTGGCAATTAGATTTAACGGAATGATTAAATATAGTCTTATAATGAAGGATTTCAATACATACTTTTTACTAATGACGTCTACAATAGTGCTAGTGATAAAACTTTGAGGATATAAATATCAACACAAGTTGCAGCTGCAGTATTTGAAAACTTAGACCAGCATTAGAGGATGTCGCGGAAGAAACCACGAAAGAGTCATTATTTGACAGAGTGTCAGGAATGGGGAATTCAAGGGTCGAGAGTGTATTCAAGAGATTGCTCTTGAGAACAGGTATGGTATAAGCAATTATCAATACATATGTTCGTAAGTACGAGACAAAGCTGCATAGTTGAAGAGACAGGTTAAGGATATTAGGATACGCATGCATAGGTGTAATTATTACTTGATAAATGTACTTGTTAAAATATAGTATTTGAATAAGCCTCGGACTGATCGCTATGTCTATATATTTCTCATTATAAGAGGTGACTTTTAACCTAGAACTATAGAGAGAAACAACACGCCTTAGACACTAATGTCACAGCACTAGAGAGGGTCGCAATCGAGCATAGAGAACATGCTGTCCATGTACAACACGAAACAGGTATAAATTAACACGAAATAATTCAGGACTCACACGTAAACAGAATTATGTAGTCTCACTCCAGAGAGAAGACAGATATATATTATTAGAAAAGGAATACGAAGCCGGATGGACTTTACGCTGCAAGTCTTTTAAAAGTACAGCATATATGGCACCCTGCGTCCATTCGCGTTTTCAAAAGATGATAGTTAAAGATTTTTATCTGGATTTTGAAAATGGTGAAATATAAATATAATTAAAAGGATAGGCAATTTATGAAACAATGTACTACAAAGCAAAAGTTAGGTGTAACTGCGCTGTAAAACTCCACACGTATATAAAATTGAAGGAAAAATATTAAGATCAATCCAAGGTCGCAGAGATGCTCTAAGTTAAAGAGCAGTATGTTGGTGAAAATTCAAGTGGATACCCTGCTAAGTCTTAATACTTTATATAAAAGGCAAGTGAAATTAAGAATCATTATTCAGTTGTCATTATAATCAAGGAGAGTGTAGATCACTTTTTATTTATAACTCTTCCGTCTTCAGCCTTTTTGGGATTACATCCTGATAATAAACTCTCGTGTTTTACAACTGTTAATGAAACCTATACAACTTGAAAGAGAGGTATACGAAGTAGGAGTTGATGAGCTGAAAATGAGATTAAATACGGACATAGAAAATTTACCCCACAATCTATTCTGAGATGGAAGTTACAGACGTGAGTAGAATGTGTTGAAAAATGTATTACAAGTGAACACGAACTCAGTAGATCTGACAAAGGACTACAATTGGTTACAGCTGAATACGACTACATTGGTACAAAAGAATACTTCATTGAAGAATTTGTTCTGAGGTCTATTTTTAAATCGTGTACCTGCTATTTTTAGTCATTTAAACGATCTCTTTGATAGGAGTATTATGTGTAAGGATTGGTATACAAAACTGATGATGACGTAACCGATGAAGCATAACGTAGATATATCTTCTTTAAGATCAAAAGCAAGTGTAAACCTGCGAGACCATGACATGTTTTTTCTCAGCCGATCACCATGGCAACGTAGACATATCCGTAGACGTGATGCTGAGGTTGATATTACTTCAACTTGATAATCCCTACTATGTATGGAAAGAGGGTTAATAACTAGTGTGTGGAAGAATATAATAAACCCTGACCTATGGCGCATGTGAACACAATAAAGATGAGCCGTGTGATTGTAAATACTAGCATATACTTGTACAGGTTACCCACGTCGCGAGATGCTTAATGATACAGATTTAACCACACTCTTAGTGAAAGCTTCTGCACTTGCTCACACTTCTCCACCTGATAACATAATTCTTAACACAGAGAAAATACACATCAGCAGCTAACTCCTCTTAGAAAGCGCAATAAGCGCTTCTACAGAAAGACAAATTATTATGGACATTATAAACATGAGCGTTACTTCACATACCCTCACGAAAAACACACTTCTAAGTCTATTAGAAGACATTCAAGAAATATAACAAAGTTTAAGGTCATTTATAATTAATGTAATAAGTTATATTTAGTCATTCACCACATTACTCTCACAGTGTAAAGTAGTATAAAGAAGACACTCCTGTAATGAATGGACGAAGAAGAATAAGTTGGTTTATGTTAAAGAGAGCAAAAATGCAGTGAGGTGGCTAATGTTGTTCGTCAATCTTGTTGCAAGCTATTGCGAAGGAATGACAGGCCTCTATTCTCAGTAAGAGGTTTTCAACATATGGGTTCAAAAAGTATACGAACATTCTTGCATAATGTTCAAAATATTGCTCCATGATATAATCCTCGGACAGCATTAACAGACGTATAGGCCATGTTCTAGATGAGATGTTGGATGATTGTTAGAGCGTTAAAATAAGACGGTTAAAAGAGAATGTCAGGCTGCGGCAGTCGAAGTGTGCCTCACACTGTCATAAAGAAAAAGATAAGCGGTAGAAAACTCTAAAGAAAAAATTAATTCCATCTATTTAGCTGATTTAATTATTAACTGATAACTTTTATACGAGTGTGTATTACTGTATATAAGTAATGTCTTTCAGTGAAAATGTTCATTTATAACGAGCCACAGCTCGCACACACAAAGATGACTATTTCCTTATCACCCTTCTAGTCCTGAGTGGTTGTAAGAGTGATATTTGGATCTCTTCTCTCCTATGTGAATACCGTACACAGACTTGCCGTAAAGCGGGACTCAACTTTATCGAGTGTATTAAATCCATTTTATGAGCATTCATATTTACCATACAGATTGTTTCCTCTAAGTGAGTTCAGTATTCCACGGGCTTGCAACTGTTGGATCAATACCTAGATCCCCTCTAATTAGTGTTTTTAATGTAAAATGAAATTGACCAGACAAAACAATGATCATACAGATCTTCGGCGTTCGGGAAGATAAAACGCAGGTAGTAGGTAAATATACAAGAATACAAAATTTACTTGATATAACAGGTTCACCAGGTTGATGAAGATCTATCTTAACGAGAACTTCACTTATGGTGCGTCATGCGGCTATTTATCCTTTAAACTATTTAAAGCTATATTATGAGCATATTCGGGTTAAATTTTTTCAGGTACGACGCTAAACAGTCTCATCTCAAATCATGTGGATTTTATAGCTTCAAAGATGAAAGCTGCAAATATAGATAAAGCAGCTAATAGTTCATAAATAAAACTGTTATTGAATTTACGGTCGATTGAAATGGCGTAGATACTTCTTATACAGAAAGACGTTCATTCTAACCATCACTGTAGAGTACAGAGATCCATTTTTATCACGTCTAATCACTGAAATTTGCTCTTAAAATAAAAAGTAAACTTATACTGAGATACAGCTGGATGGTACCAGAACCTGTTTATTGCAATGCTCGTGGGTCTGGGGCTTATCTCTATGTTAGTAAATAGCTTGAAAGATTATACCACTCGAGCGACATTGGAAATTGTAAATTCGCTTTTGAATACTATAAAAATACCCAATTAAGAGAGTTGAACCAAATATTTAATTTGCCTCAAGGATTATCGAGTTATCAAAGTGGATCACCTAATCACAATTAATGAACGGTAATTACCCAGGAAAGTAATAATGACGGGCATTTGTCTGGAACGTTATAGAACGCTCTATCTTCAGGAAAATATTATAAAAAATCACGCGCTTATAAATTCACAACCTTATGCGACTTAGGGTATCAGTTTTACTATTTGGAAATTGACCTGTCCTCCGGACCAGTATGAATTATATTCGAACACAACTGCTCAAACAACGGAGAACCTATCTTCTTGTACTCGGCTCTCTCTCTACGAACTTAAATAGTCACAATATCTGTATCGATTAATGATAGCAGGGACAGCCGTCCTATAAAATTCTTGAAACGAATACGTCGAAAAAGAAATTAGTACTTTAATAGTGTACCCACTCAAGTGATCGTCTAAAAGCCTGTAAAGCTTGTAATCGCCTATCGATAATATCATTGTTGACAATATGGGTACCTTGAGAGGACTAAAGTCGTCTATTTTGGATTCCAAGTTCTTAACATATCACTCGGATCACTGTACGCTACTGTCATATCTTGAGCATTCACTCAACTCACTTGAATGACATGAGTACGCAACTATACTTCTCTGAAAGTTATTAAACGTATGTTCAAATAGTCACGAGATTAAATAAATTCTATCGCGGGTGTTTAAAGAATACCTCGATTATTTATGTTACGTGTTCACGACTACATATACGAAATTTATAACGGCTGAAAGTGGAGAAGGATCACTGCTTCTTCATAGTTCAATAACATTGCTCGATCATCATCACTGTGAACTCAGTGACCACTTGGGTTATTGTCTCCAGAATTTATGAGCAAAAAGAACGAGATGCCTGTTCAAAGTAATTAATGTGCTTAATAAAACTATAAAACCTTATATTGATTAATGATTATATCACCTTATATTTTACAAAAATATAATTCAATGTGATAAGTGCTCTCAAAAAACTCATTGTCTATCACTTGTATTTGCGAGCACGTGTTATAATTTCTTATTTTATGTGAGCGTCATATTTTATTGTATTTATTTTCATTATATGCTTTTTAAATAATGTAATAAGTTTTAATAAACGTTGTCGTGAAATATATATCTCGATGCTAAGAAAAGTATGGTACTTGGTCATATGAGTTTATTTCCTTTTATAGTGTTCTATTAGTAGTAATAAATTGCTTTAAAATGTCGAAAAAACGCGATATGTTTTTATCTATCACCCATATTAAACTCGAGGAATTAAATTAATAAGTATATATATATAATATATATGATATATATATATATATATAATATAATATATATAAAGTATATTAATATGAGACTAATCATCATATATAAGGAATTATAAAGGAATAATCTATTTTAATCTAGAAGGTTTTGAAAACAACAGGAAGATGTTATATAATGGGTTGGTAAAGTCGACCACCATACTAATATATAAAAATATAGATAATAAATAATATTTAATATAAAATAATAATATATATACACTAATCTATATATAAATTGAATATTCAGGTAATAATGAGGAAACCATAATATCCAGATGTGATTAATTACTGGCAGGCTTAGTGTATAATTATGATGAGTTCAACTTATGATAATATAATATACTATATTAGGCCTGCTAATATAATACACTATTATAGGGTAACTTGATTAGTATTTCTCATAAGTATATTGTAATATAATTATATAAAATATACCCAAATAGTCATAATATATACTATATATATATAGTAATAATAAAGGTTTTAATAAAATTTCGTACAATTTTTATTAAATAAAATGTTTAGTATATAGACACTGCTGTGAACGATGTGTTTTTCTGTAGCATTACAATTATTAGTAAATATAATATATAAAAAAATAAATAAAACTAATTTTAGAAATATATTCATAAAATAATAATAATAGAGTATAATTAAATAATAATTATAAAAAAGTTATTAAAAGCAAAAAATAGACATAATCACTACATAGAATAACTCATAAAATGTTAATAAATCCTATAGTGAGTTAATAAGCAGTTATAGCATATGAGATATAGAAAAACAGTAATTAAGAGCTCAGATAACAACTATTGAGTTTTTAAAGCAGTAAGCACGTTATACACAAAGAAGCATACTAATCCCCTTTGTTTGCTAGCAGTAACACCTCTATAGAATTTACTTGATTTACTGCTTATAAGGTATGTAATATTGTTACTAATATATGGTATTAAAGACGGAGTAAAACAATAAGTTGAGTTAAAGCCAGTTAAAACAGAGTAATACTAAAGCATTACATAATCCCTTTGTCTGTTAAATCGGGGTAACACCTCTAGTTGAAATTTACTTGAAAATAGTACTCGAATTTGAAGGTATGTGAAAGTATATTGTTTTATAAAATTTCGTACTGTAGTAAAAATTGAATGCTCATAGTATATTGGTGAGCAAAGCATAGAGAGTTCTGTTGAATAGGATAAACTCGAATTAGTAATCGATATCTTTTCGTTCGCGCAGGACAAGTGGAGCAGAGATATGAAGGAATCGTCTCGGAAGAGCAGTGGGGCTGGCTCGACTGACAAAGCGGCAGCGGTTACGCGGATATTGGCAACTTCTGCGGGTTGCACGCGGGCGGGCGGTACGCGGTAATATTGCGCTGCGGGCTCTCGCGGTGGGTTTCGCGGCGGGTTCTCACTATGCGGGACGCGGAACATCCGGCAACGATTTGCCCGCTTTCCCTGGTCTCAAATGAGTCGTCCAAAAGACTCTTTAGATATTATATTACTGATATACGGTGATATTAGTAGTAGAAAGAAAGACCAATCTCATTAGGAGGAAGCAGGCCTAGCAGCTTTGTAATATAACGCCAATCGATTCCATACCTTATAAACCTAGGGGTAAGAACAACACTATATAGGGCTATCTAGGCTCAGGGGAGGTAGAAAAGGCTGTTGTAAAAAAAGTGGGCACTCTCAGTATTTGTTCACTATGTTGGCCACATCATTGGACAACTATGTGGGAGCACTCCGGTGGCACTCAATTGGCAACTCATTGGACAATCTAGCTGCACTCAAGCTATGGGCAACTCATCTAATATCTCCTTAGAGAGCGACTTTACATAGGAACATTCTAGATACTCCTACGGTGATGTGGGAACCATCTAAGTTGAAGGACCATCAATAAATCTGAGTTCATCAAAAGACCACATGAAAATCAAATATAGGTGTACACCAATAGATGACATCCATCAAAAGTTGAGCCAGTTAAAAGTTGAGCCATCAGAGTTGAGCATCAACACAGGTGAGGCGATCCAAGTTGGCGGCATTAGAGTTGGGCTCAAAAGATGGAGGGCAGTTTCGGCATCACAAAGTGAGGGCATCAAAGCTGAGGCATCAAAATTGTCCCTGGAAACAAAAAGAGGACATTCTTGACTACGGAAAGATTTTGGGCGTGTTTCTCAAAACTTGTCTCTCCCCTTGGTAGAAAAAGACGTATGGGGCCGAAAAATTAGGCCGCCGAAAGATTCAGGGATGGCAAAAAAATAGCGGTTGGGTCCAAAAGTATTTGACCCATGTAAGACGCAAAGGTGAACAGTGTGTTTGTGATGTGTGTGTATAGCTGAGGAAATGTAAAAGATGTAAGTAATCATCCGATTGGTGTACGTGTAAGTGTCATAATGACAATGCTCGTGATATAAGTGTATATGTGGTTATTTGTGTGGTGTGTGGTGGTCGTAGATGTGTAGAAACCATTTAGGACTTATTTTGATGTGTGTGTGTGTGTGACAGGGTGAGGGGTGAGACCGTGGAGAGATATAAACTAAGGTTTATGAACGATCCAAACAGGTCAGATACCTACATAGACTTCATGTTCTAGCTACAGATAACCTACCCAAAGCAA
>JABUQX010002594.1:15000-20000 GCA_015478945.1 Trachelipus rathkii | reverse complement strand
GTTTCTCTTCTAGCGAGCGAATTACACCATTATATTTTCCTGTGTTTGTAGGGCATCCATCACAACCAATGCAAACTATTTCCGACATTGTAAGATTGTGCTCAGAAAAGTAATCGACGATAGAATTAGCAATGTCAATGGCTTTCCCAGACAATGGAACTGTGTAACCGATGAATCTCGATTTAGGCTCCTCTATGAGTGAAATGTGATCTTCTTTAACAGTTGTTCTGTGCATTTTCCCATCGTCTGTCTTGTGAATACGAAGGGTGTCGTCAATTCTACCGTCAAAGTATAAGGCCTGTATTTCTACCTTTGTTTCCTTATTTAAAACTTCAAGCCGAGATTTGATTCGCTCGCGTCTTACTTTACTCCTGTCTACCACAACGTCATTTATAACATTATCTAAAGAATGAGTGGACTGTACATCGTGTAAAAGAGCAGAGGCTAAAGCTGCTGCTGCGCGATCAGGTACGCCATACCTATCACATACTCGGGAAAACGATGGTATTTTTAGCCTAGTTTGAGTATTTATGGTAGTAGCTGAGGAAGGGCCGGGAACTGGTTCCTCTAAAACAACCTCCAAATCTTCTGGAACACAACCCATTTCTTGAAGTGGGACAGTTAAGTCCATAGCGTCCTCATTGTCGCTATCCAAGCCAATTTCATATCCTTCACAACGTTTCTTACACAATCTTTCATCTATCATTTTCCTTGATATTTTCTTTTTATTTGCTGATGTCACTTTAATATCAACACGTCCAATCGCTATTTTCCGAACAGTTCTTTGATCAGTCAAGAATTTGAGTTCAAGTATTGGAAACTTCTTAGCGCGATCACATTTACAAAGTTGAAAATCTTTACATTTACATGCACTAACATCGAACAATGCCTCAACTCTATTGTTAAAGTCGGCTAGTTTTTTTTTGAAACTGTCCTTATCTCTGTCACGTTTGTATGTTTTGTTGAGTGCTTGAAGTAAATAATCTTGTATACAGATTATAAGAACGTGACTTGATGATACATACATGCTATTTTAAAATATTACTGATTATATAAATAATTGTAAATATCGGAAATTTCGGACAATTTGGCGAACTTTAGGCCTAATGCGCAGACTAAAACCACCGCCTAAAAATATTTAAAAAAATACTGTCTTTATTTAAGGCCTTGTTCAACTATTTAGTGACTACCCCTCAGGGTTTTTTTTTTCCAAATACAAAAAAAAAATTTTTAAAATATAAAAAAAATTTAAAATATTTTTAAACTTTAAGCCAAATGTGCAGACTCAAAATGACGTCGTAGAAATTAAATATTTTAAGGAAACTAAGTCTCATACACAGTCATTGAAAGGTGTACCCGGTTTCCGAAAAAAACAAATATTGACTGTTTGTTCACTCCACCCTAAATATATATATATATATATATATATTATATATATATATATATATATTATATATATAGTATAATAATATATATATATATAATATATATATATATATATATATATATAATATATTATATATATATATATTTATATTATATTATATTATATATATATATACTTTTTTAACGTGCTTTATCCCCTTTTTCAGAGGTAACACGGAGGCAGTACCACAGGAAATCGAACTTTAAGGCCGGCTATCCCAAACCAGCGCCACCAACCATGGTTCGCAGTTGGTTTTAATTCTCGCACCCCAGGTAGATAATAAAAACTCAACTGCTCGCAGAGAATTGAACCCAGCGTTCCTCTCGTGAGAGAGTCGGCAAGTCAAACCTATATATATTATATATATATATATATATATATATATATATATATATATATATAATATATATATATATATAGTATAATATATATATATATATTATATATATATATATGAGGTGACTCCGTACACTCAGGCTGCTAGGGAATTAGAACGAGGTTATCATTAAAGATAACGATCGATCTCTGTCAATTTGTCAGTAAATTACGAATTAAAAACTCTTGTTTTGTTGCGAAAATTTGTCATATTAAGAAAAAATTACATAATACATATAACAACATTTTTTAAATTTAAAGAAAAATGTTAAAAAACATGAATAATAGGTGGTCTTTTTCATACCTAAAAAAAATTACAATATAACAAATTAATTGGAAGGTATTGATATTGGTATTGGTATTGGTATTGGTATTTATTGGTATTGGTATTTGGTATGGTATGCGTATTGGTTATTAGCTGAAATTCAGTATTGGTATTGGCATTCGGCAGTAGCATCAATGAGTTACTTGGTATTGGTATTGGCCAACAATTCAGTTCTGGCCCATCACTAATAAATATATATATATATATATATATATATATATATATATATATATATATATATATATATATATATATATATATATATATATATATATATATATATATATATATATATATATATAATTCGACCGTTGTCGAGTGTGGACGCAGTGGAAACCAGAGGAGAAGCGGAAAACAGAAGGGCCAGAAGAGAGTGATTGGAAAGATGGATTAGTCTGAAGTGATTTATTGAAGAAATGAAATAGTCTGAATAATCTACGCAAGAAGTGGTTAGACAAAATTTTTTGAGAAAGATGAAGAGAGAGGCAGAGAAGGAGGAGAGAGAGAGAGAGAGGAGATGAGAGAGAGAGAGAGAGATGAGGAGAGAGATGAGAGAAGAGAGAGCAGAGAGA
Source organism: Trachelipus rathkii (assembly GCA_015478945.1). Classification (NCBI taxonomy): domain Eukaryota; kingdom Metazoa; phylum Arthropoda; class Malacostraca; order Isopoda; family Trachelipodidae; genus Trachelipus; species Trachelipus rathkii. The sequence continues at coordinate 17,302 of JABUQX010002594.1, read as the reverse complement.
GAGAGAGAGAGAGAGAAGAGCTTTTGTTTCAAGGTAGCTGCAACAACTTGAAAGAAAAAAATGCGATTCGGGATTTTAAAAATGTAAAATTTTAAACATTTAAATTTTATTTCATTTGTAATCTGGGTTCGAGGAGCTTCAAAATTTTAAAATCATTTCTTTTAGCAATTTCGGAATATGAATTATTAAATACAGAAAATAAAATTATAATGAAGAAATTAAAATAATGGATTGCAGAAGGTGAAGCTGCGTTTTCAAGACAATCGTTGAGTCCTATGAAGAAAATTTTTCAAATTCTCTTCCACTGGTGGCAAGGGTCCGGAAGTCCCCTTCTATCACATTAATCTTTTCGTGTATGGTGATATAGCGTATACCATATTAATAATAATAGTGATAGTGGTGATAATGATAATAATGTTAATAATAAGTGAATAGTGGTGAATAATTTAAAATACAGTGAATATAGTGTATAGCGTAATAATATTAATTAAAAAGTGTATAGCATAATAATAATATTAATATTAAAATATAGTAAATAGTAGAGATTATTAGTGAAATATAATGTATTTTGTTAAATATAGTGTTTAGCATAATAGTAATAATGATAATGATAGTAATAATTGTATATGTAAATATATTTATATGTATTTTTATGTGTATTTATGGGAACTTGTCCTTTAAAAGGATGTTAACCGATATATATCGAACGAACGATGTAATCGATTTTTTTCGATTATTTCAAGGCAATAGAGCGTCAGAGTTGCCAAAAACGGGATCCCAGGTTCGAAACTGGTCGGGTGGGAGAATGTGAGCAATTCTCTCTTTAGGCTTTGCTTCGTCCTGCTCGGACGTTAATCGAGTACACCCCCCCTTCTAGATTAGGGCTCTGCCCGTAAGCGGTGGTGTTTATCTGTAAAAAAAAAAAAAATTTAATATATTTATATAACAGATAATACATATATATAATATATATATATATATATATATATATATATATATATATATATATTATATATATATATATATATATATATATATATATAATATATATATATATTAAGTATATTTATATATATAACCGCCATTTCATTATTTGTGTATATATATAATATATATATATATATATATATATATATATATATTATATATAATATATAATATAATATATATTATAAGTATATATATATATTATAATATATATATATATATATATTAATGCCCTATGGGTTTGAACCTTACCCTTGAGTTTGGTAAACCAGGAGTGTAACCTCCTGAGCACGATGAGCTAAAAGAAATCGCCACTTTCCTCTGAAAGATTACGTGCCTTCCCGAGAGGAACAAGGCATGTCTTTGGTGTGACATCTGACCCCTGACCCGAGTGTGAGCGGGGAGGTCTGCCGGAGGTCGATGTCACACCAAAGACATGCCTTGCTCCTCTCCGGGAAGGAAGGTAACCTTTTCAGATGAAAGTGCCGGAGTTTCCTTTTAGCCAAATCGTCGGTTCAGGAGGTAACACGTCCTGGTTTACCAAAACTCATGGGTAAGTTTCAAACCCCACTTAGCGGACATTATATATATATATTATATAGTATATATATATATATAGAATATGTATATATATATATATATATATATATATATATATTATATATATATATATATATATATTATTCGACGGTCAGTCAAGTGTGGAAGCAGTGGAAACCAGAGGGGATGCGAAAAAGAGAAGGGTCAGAAGAGAGATTTTTAAAGAAGAAGGAAAGTCTGAAATGATTTATTGGAAAGAAGATCGAAATCTGAAGACTCTACTCAAGATGTGGCTAATTTTAGCCATTGTGGCTAATTTCATAAGTTACATGCTAAAAGAAAAAATAATTTTTAGCGATTCGGAATTTTCACATTGCAAAATTTTATACATTTAAAAATTAATTTCATTTGAAATCTGGGATGGAGGAGATACAAAATTTTCAACTTGTATTGCGTTTTGGTAGTTTTGTAATATAAAATATGAAATATAATAAAAATGCAAAGAAAATTTAAAATTTTAATTTGTAAGCATGTGTGAAGCTGCGTTTCTCAAAGCGGTCGATTCGTATGAAGAAAATTTTCAAAATTCTCTTCCTCTGGTGACAGAGGGGCTGAAACCCCGGTTCCTACCATATTGCTATTTTCATGAAGTGGGGGTAATAGTTGTAAAATAAATCACCAAACAACACCACCTTGCAACCTAGCAGGAAATGGTGTTATTTGAAAATAAATAAATAAATAAAATAAATAAACAATATATATATATATATATATA
>JABUQX010002594.1:0-5000 GCA_015478945.1 Trachelipus rathkii | reverse complement strand
ATACTACTATATATATAATGTATATTATTATATATAATACTATATATATATCTCTATTTATTATATATATATATATTATATATATAACTAATATATAATAATAATCATCCAATAGGCTTTTCTTACTAACTGGGTTTCTCGAACCCGACCCTCGTGTTGGTAAAGCAGAGCGTGTTACCACCTGACCACGATTGGCTAAAAAGAAAATCTACCGTTTTACTTCTGAAAGATTTTCATCTTCCCAGAAGAATTGAAGGTGCGTCAGGCTGACAGTGAACTTTGGGCGAGACCTCCCCGCTCCACACTCGGTGAGGGGGTCCCACAGGGTTTTGCATTAGGCGAAAAGTATAATTCGAGACTGTTCACATATGTATGACATGATATTAGTGCTAAGAGTGAAATTGTGAATAGAGCAGGAAGGTGGGCTGGTGGATTAATATTGGTGGATGGTAAGGGGACTAAGTCTTGAAAGCGCTAGGGTTCTTACATGAGGGTCTGTTTTTTAATAATAATGATAATGTTGAAATTTAATATACACAACCAATAAATTACTAAGATCAGCCGTAATTAATTTTATCTAAGTTAAAGCTAAATTAACATTGATAATGTTAGACATGTGCTGCAGAAAGGAAGCTAAATAAGTTACAGTTTTATAGGTATGTTTGCTACTTTACTGTCTTTAAGCTGGGGAATTTGTTTTACTGTTGCAGTTTATTTCGTTGGTCTGTATTAGATGAGATAGGTTAGGTTATGATAAAATTTTCGCTAAGTTTTGTTAAATATAAGCATTAGGAATAAAATGTTTCACTATATATATATATATATATATATATATATATCTATACTACATATGTATATATATATATATATAACTATGTATATATATTTGTATATATTAAAATATATATATATTATATATATATATAGTATATATATATATATATATTTCTTACATGCCTTGTCTGCTGCCTCGGTACGTATGGCTGAAATATCAACGGTAAGTATCGATTGAATCGATATGCTTGTGTTTTTTTTTTTAATTTTTCCTTTTTTATTTAATTTTTTTAATTTTTTATTATTTTTTAATTTTGTTTGATTTTTTATTTTATTTTAAATTTTTTAATTTTTTTTTATTGTTTTATTTTTTTCATTATTATTTATATATTTTTATTATTTTTCATTATTATTTTCAGTATGCGATTTAATCCGATATGGGATTCTATAAACAATTTAAACTGAATTCGTAAATAATAATAATATATATAATATATGAATATATATATACTATAATATATATATATAATATATAGTATATAATATATATAATATATATAATATAGTATCATATACTATATATATATACTATATCTATTTATAACTATATATTTATGAATACTAAAGGCATGAATTTCTAAATTAAAAATCGACGAACAATATTGTGTGGGGTGTGTATTAGTGTGTGGTGGTTGTGTGTGTGTGTTTGTAGGTATGTGTGTTTGTGATTGTAGGTATGCGCTTGTGTGGTGTGGTGTGATATGTGTGTAGGCTGGTGTGGAAATAAATGAGAAGGCCTACTACTAGCTAACTTGACAACTATAAATAATAATAATAATAATAATAATAATAATAATATAATATAATAAATAATAATGATAATAATAATAATATGAATAATGATAATCAATAATAATAATAATATTAATAATAATACATAATAATGTGGATATTAAATAATAAATCTCGTTCTTCTGCTAAGGCAGCTCTGCCGCTTTTTTAATTATTTTCTGGGAACCCTCAGGGGGCTTATCAAACATTCTTGGATTGTGGAAAACTCTTAATAATCTACATAATCAATTCTATAGCTTTAAACTATACATTGTATAATCACATTATTGTGTATTGATATCAATATTGTATTATTTATATTCTGATTTACTTAACCAATTTATATTATCAATTCGCGAGGTGGCGACACTGGCTCGACTTCCGTTACTCGTTCCTCCATCTTCTTCTGTCTATGCATTCCGTACATTTCCTTCTACAATCCGTCCTGGATACCCTTTCTGATTGTGTTTTTTCTGGGACCCCGGGGGGTTTTCAGATACCGTGGTAGGAACTTGAAATCCACATAATAAGTTCTACCGAGACCTTATAACATATGCAATGTGGATACTATACAGATGGTATTATTAAACGAATGTTTACTAACTAGGCACCCGCACGGCTCAACACTGGTACGAGCAATGGGTCCATTTGCTCAAACATGAAACCGCTTCCTTTTTATTCCTTCTTCTTATTCTGTTCTCGCTTCTTATTTCTCCATCTTCTTCTTTGTCTTCTTCTGTCACGTTTACTGTGTTTTTTCTTCTTTATTCAGGCGGAACCCCTTTTCTGGGGTCATCAAGCACCATTGAGGGTTCTGAATCCTCATATTCGAGATCTAGCGGTTCAATAACATATATAAACTGAAGCCATTGACATTAATTTAAACAATATTTTTTCTTTAACTCTGTCCTGCCCGCTCCAGCGCAGTGCCTTCACTCACTTAGGAAAGTCTTTCTGATTTTCTTATTCTTCTTCTTCATCCTTTTTCCTTTTTTACTTCGGTTACTCCTCAACAATTCAAGACCATGTGCAACTCTTCATTTATCTCGGAACCCTTCCCGGGGGTTCTCAACACCCTAGGGTTTGAACCTAACTAATCAAGTTTCTACGGTCTTATAACACGTATACATTGATAAGTCAATATTGTTATTAACACGAATTTTTTACTAACCAGCACCACAGTCGGCTCTAAGCCCGGTGCAACACCGGACTCTGCTCCTTCTTAGACTCCTTCTCCTTCTCCTCTTCTTCATGTCCCTTATGACTCCATGCGTCTCTCCTCAACCATGCACTCTGTGCTTTCGAATGGGAACCCTTCCTGGGGCCCACAGACACCCCCTAGGGCTCCAATACCCTCATATTCAAGTTCTATGGCCCTATAAACACTTAAAAGAACACCACACTTTACCCATTTGGTGTTTGTAGCCAGATTTCAACTCTGGCTCCGGCTCAAACTCCCCGACATATGAGACTGTTTCGTACTCAACTTCATGCTATCGCTGCTTCTTCTTTTTCTTTGTCTTCTTTTCCTTTGTCTTCTTCTATCACGTACTCGGTACTCTGTGCTCTATTTTTTTCAGTCGAGACCTTCCTGGGGTTGCCAGACACCATAGAGGTCCGATGAACCCTTTTAATTACGAGATTCAACGAGTTTGATAACATATGATAAAGACACCAGCATGTTGACACCATTAATGTGCTTCTCCCCAAATATTTTTAAATCCAGCTCCTGGTTATCTTTTTGCTTCGTCGTTCTTTCAAATGGGCTTCGTTTTAATTTTTCCCTTCCTTTAACTATGTGTCGTGTGAATTTTCCTCACACACAACAATCTCCAGTTTTGGGGCTTCAGCTCCATCCTTTATAGGGGCGTAGCGCCACGAAAACCCGAAACAAGTAAGGGGATGTCACCATCGAAATGGGTGCCCATAGTTTGGAGTGGGAGATACCATCAGCGTAGCAAACTTGTGCCACCCGTTTGCTAGCGACGTGCTAGGTGCTGTGGTGTGTCACGAGGTATATTGATTATTTTATTTATTTATTTATTTTTATTTCTTATTATCTATTTATTTATTTATTTATTTATTTATTAAATTATTGTATTTATTTATTTATTTATTAATTTATTATTTATTAAATATTTATTAATTATTTTTTTATTATTTAATTATTTATTTATTTTAACTTACTTATTTATCTATTTATTTATTTAAATCTAAATTTCATCTATTTTTTAATTTATTTAATTTTTCATTCATTCAAGAGGTAATTCAATCATTCTATTCAACTTCAGGTTGATAGAATAACTGATGGCTTGTTTTGACAGTCAATTCTCTCTGAGTCCCTTTTTCCGAGATTTAATATACACGAAAAGGTGATGGTGAAAGTGTAGCATTGCCACTTGAGTGTCGTAAAAAGCTACTAAAAGGACAGTAGTATCTTGGGTGCAGTCCACTACCCTTATTTCCCGCTCCAAGATCGTTTAGTCACATGCCCTCGGGCCGTCGTGAATGGCTGTAAATACCTTGTGTCTATCGGCGAAACACTATAAAACATCTAATGTTAGAGGAATAGATGGCGAGGAGAGGAGGGAGGAGGAAGAGAGAGAGAGGCCTTGATTGTATTTTAAATACAGGCTAAAGTATCAATATGCTTGCTCTGTCGAATGAAAGGTAAAAATGAAGTGAAGTGGTGAGGAAGATGCTGAGTGACTGTAGCGTTAAATATGTGTGTGCTGGAGTGGAGAGGAATGAGAAGGGGAAAGGAATTGCAATTCTGACGAGTGATTTGTGAAACAGAGTTATGGTGAATTTTGTTTGTATGAGTACTAGAGTAGTAATGGTTAATTTTAAATTTGAGAAGATAAATAAGGTATGTGTGTGATTGTAGCATATGATCATTTTGAAGGGGATGATGGTGAAAATGAGAAGAGTGAAATTTTCTGGAACGATCTGAACGATGTTTTTAACGGGGTGAGTGGAGTCTCCAGAATAAAGTGTTGGGAGACTTGAATAACTAAATAGGTAATTGAATGATATGAATGGTATAACATGAGCCTTTGGCGTTGCAGGAGAAAATGAGAATGGTAGGAAATGATTAATATCTGTGAGGGGAGAGATATGTGTGAAAGTAACACATTCTTTCGAATAGAAGACTATCCATGAGTTTACCAGAGTTGGTGTAGGTAGGGATGATGTCGAAGTGGAGCATGATTGATTTTCTGTTGGTGAAGAAGATGTTGAAGTAGGTAATGAATGAAAAATCAGCAATGGGATGTGGATGGTAATATCAGATCATTATACTGCTTTATGCAAATTAATTTACATGGGGATGGATGGAAAGGAAATGAAAAAAGAAGGAATGTTGAGGAATTAAGAGTGAGAAGTTAAATGAACAT
>JABUQX010002593.1:0-13702 GCA_015478945.1 Trachelipus rathkii | reverse complement strand
TATTAGTAATATTTGTTAACTGATAATGATGTATACTATATATTATTATATAGATTAGATATATAATAATAATTTTAGTAATAAATTATATATATATATATATATATATATAGTATGCATTTAAGATTGATTATAATTTTAAAAAGGTTAAATAATTATCTTGAAAAAATTTTCATGGTGTTAGCCGCTGTTCATGGAAAAAAAAAAATTTAATTGTCATGGGCGGGCCGCCGCAGGGGGAAAAAGCCAAAAAACAATTGATGGCGGCCGCATGCGGAGCCCCCATGCCCAGCTACGAGTAGTCGTGAGGTGTCAGTGGATACTAGAGTTTTACAAGTAATGCCGTGTTTGATCGCGAGTTAAAGGAAAATAAAGAGGGCCGAAGAAGGATGGCCTTTTTCAGTTGAGAGATTGCAAGCAGGAACGATCAGAAACGAATAAGAGGAGGAAAGGCAAGATTTAGGAAGTGTTAGAGTTATTTTTTTGTAAAGAGGGCCAGAAAGATTTCTGTTCAGTAGGAGAGAACCAAGGAGGTTAGCGCACATTTCGTTTGATGAGAGGCCCCCGTTTGCTCGTCCGAAGAAGTATCCTGATGACAATATTCCTTAAGCTGATAAAAATTAGCGAGGGATGAGGATGGAACAACGGAGAATTTTCCCACTCCCGATACGCACTGGTCTCTAGCCTAAATGCCGCCAGAGAACAAGTACGATCGACCCATGATTAGAGGGAGAAGAAAGATTTAGTGGTCGAAGAAGAAAGAATGTGAACCTGCTCAATTCCCAAATTCAACGTACAGCTCCCACTCTTTTCGGCAGAAACTGAGCGTCACCCAGACGTCAAAGCAGTGTCATTCGCAATTGTATTTAGCGTACGAGAACGCGCACGCGCCCCCCAATCGGCCGATCAAAAGTGCCAGAAAAAAACGTTTCGTGCATTATCATGCGTGAGAGGAAGATAAAATTCAAGAGGATATCAAAGTCAGTGAACGAGAATTAGCAATAGGGAGAGAAGTGTTGATTTATTAGAAAGGACTGAAGTGGTGCAAACATAGGGTTCAAGTGTGTTCAAAATTGGGTTGGGACGCATCCCGACATTGCTGTGTTGGGTTCTTTTTAATTGTTTGCTCCCAGATCGTTGAGGAACGCTGAATTTGATCGGCCTCCTCCCCTAAGTCAGTATGAGAGGACCCCAACCATCAGTTGTTGGTGTACATATGAAATCCCCCAAATCATCCAAATCCCTCAGTATTTGATGAGAAGATATAACTAGTTCGTGGGAAATGATCAGATAATTGTTCACTAAAGGCGTAAAATTGTTCCGTTAGAAGCGGAGGGGCGCCGAGAACAGTAGCGGAACCAAGATTATTTACGTTAGAAGAAGAAAATGATTTACAGCCACAGAACATCGAATTAGGAGATCTCGAGAATTTTCGCAGACGTGTTACGGCAGTGTTAGTGTTTAATAGGCATATACCCACCACCCTTCAGACAGAATTATGAAATCTAAGATATAGTGGACATATTAAAGAATATAAGGATGGAGTTCCTAGCATCTGGGTCTCAGACAGGAGCAAGATGTTAGAGTTAGAGAGGTGGATTCCACGGATGTAGAGTTAGGATTGCAAGCCACGGATGTTCAGTAAAGTCGATGAGATTAAGTCCCTACGTCCTGTGCAAACTGCCGATTCGATACAATGCAAGACGATAAACCACCACAACAAGAACCACAGACAAAAACAAACAGACAGAGACAAAAAACCAAAAAAAAATAAAAAAAAAAACACAACAAAAATCAAGGTTTTTTTTTTTTTAAAATTATAACCATACTTATTAAGAAAATAAATTTAAAACATTTAAAAAAAGGGTTTTTTTTTTTTTTTTTTTTTTTTTTTTTTTTTTTTTTTTTTTTTTTTGATATTCTGTTCTTTTTTTTTTATATAAAAAGCAAAGTCTAAAAAATATATAAAAAAAAAATACGCCGTAACATAATATCAGCTTAAATATGTTAAAATTATTGAAAAAAGCCTTAAGCGTTTTTTAAACAAAGTCATACTTCCTTATAAAAAAGGAAGAAATAAAAAAAAAAAAAAAAAAAAAAAAAAAAAAAAAAAAAAAAAAAAAAAAAAAAAAAAAAAAAAAAAAAAAAAAAAAAAAAAAGAAAAAAAAAAAGGTAAAAAAAAAAAAAAAAAAAAAAAAAAGTAAATAAATAAAATAAAAAAAAACACCAAATTGCATTCCAAATTTAGCAAGATCCTATCATAGATGATTGAAATAATTTAAAAAGCCCATCAGGAGTAAGCGTGTTTCCGCAACATTTGTCTGCATGTGTGTGTGAAGGATTTGAGTGTTTGTAATTTGACAGTGTCAGGACTGATGCCGTTATCTGAAATGCGAAAGCTAAGGAAAAGAACACTTGTTCGGAGAAAGTGACATTCAGAGAGTTTAATGCGTAGGTTATTTTTCCGAAAAGGGTCAAAAACTTTAGTGTCATTTTGAAAGTGAGATGATATTGAGTGACCTATGATGAAAACATCATCAAGAAATACTCTGCAAGCTGTGCCTAAGAGATGGGAGGGTTAATTCAATTGTGCGGGCAAAGATAGGAGGTGCATTTGAGAGATTGTCCCTTTGGAGTGAGAAATGCGAGATATGGTTATGATTCCACCTCAATTTCTAGTGCGTGATAAGCCTCAAGGAGGTTTAATGTGGTAAAGATTGAGCTTTTACCTAATGTGTTGAGATCATTTTTGCATGGTAGAGGATAGTGATCTAAAACTGAGTGAGAGTTTATGCCTGTAATCGACCACTATTCTGGGACGGGAAGAGTTCTTTTTGGGAATTGCAAGGAGGGGAGAACTGTGTAGAGAATAAATTGATTTTATGTAACCTTTTTGGAGAGAATATGTCACCTATTCATCTATATGTGTGAAATATTTGTGTGGAAAGCGGTATTGTGGACGATATAATACTTTAGGGTCGTCTGGTTTTGGTTGAAGAGAGAATTTTTGCAAAGGGCAGATAGGGACTTCGTCATCGTCGAGGGCATTGGCGTTTTAATGAAAGAAGAAGTTTTAATAATTGATCAAGCAAATTGGGGTCATGTCAAAGAGTGTCCTCTTGAGAAATATCTTTTATAGAGGAAGAGAATCTATTTATAGGTGGATAAGATTTGTGTTTTGGAGAGGGCCGTACTAGAGGTAGTGAGACGTGTATGAATGGAGGGTATAGGTTCATCTAAAATTATGATTAGGTTTGCAGTGGAGATGAGAGTGTTCTTTTTTAATGTTTGTGGGGAAGCGCTTAAATTTATAATATCTATTAATATTTTTCCTTTATTCCATGTGCTAAGAATATTACCGTAAGGCATTAAGACAAAGGGTTGTTTTAGGATATGGATGAATTTCAATTGTAAAAGTAGTATAAAGATTATATATAACCTCAGAGTCAATAAGAAGGTCGCGAAAGATTCAAATATCATCTGAGTTTAGAGGTGGAATGGAATTTTTAGTGTAAGAGGGAGTGCGTGGAAGAGGTATAGGAGAGTCGATAGAAAGATTATTTTGTGAGGAAAGTGAGTCGAAAATTATATCTTAACCATTATGAGAAGTCAAAGTAGAGTTATTTTGTTGTGATGATGATTTGTTGAGTTACTAAAGAGATTTGTACCGTGGAGGAAATCAAATTGAAAAGAACAGAGAGTCGTGGACAACCATAAAAGTGACTGGGAAATGAAATAAGTGGTTGCAAAATTTTTTTTTAAAGTGATGGCAAGTTGCTGAAAAACAGAACTTGTAATTGATTTCAGTTGAATTGTTGTCATGGTTTTTTAAGGGTATATGAGTTATTGAGTTGCATGAAGGTTGCGAAGGACCGACAGTGTGCATAGAGAAACCATTAGATCCGGTTTGTCGTAAGGGAAATAATATTGTGTTGAGAATGCAATGTTTTTAAAAAAGTCTATTGCAGTTTTAGGAAAATAAGTTGGACTCGCTGTGTCCATTAGATAGTGATCCTCGGGAGATTGTGTGTTAGGCAAGAAGAGTTGTGTTAAAAATGTGAGGGAAGAAGGTTTTGATTCCTGAGTTCTATGTGCATTGTGCAACCATTAAGGTATTTGCAACAATTGGTTGAGACGTTGATAAATGTTGCTTATAATGGTGCAGAGAGAGAGAGAGACGAGAGAGAGAGAGAGACGACGGAGAGAGGAGAGAGAGAGAGAGAGAGAGAGAGAGAGAGAGAGAGAGAGAATGTGGGTTATTATGTGAATTGGGAGAGAGATGAGAGATATGGGAGTGATGTGAATTGTGAAAAGTTGTTGGAGAAATATTGCCCAATATTTGCGTTGCAATTGGTTGAATGTGAGCGGTGCGTGAGGAGAGAGAGGTGGGTGCAGAAAGCAGTGAATTCATGCTGCATAGTTTGAGGATGTTTGCCGACCTTTGTGCAATAAGTGTGAGTAGAATTATTAATACAATGAATATTATTAAAATTATAATAAATGTCATTAGAATTATTAAAAGTATTAAAATTTAAATTAAAATCATGCAGGTGATTATTATTATAATTACTTAAGTGATTGTTATGTGAATCTAAATTATATGAGGATTTGCATGCATTAACCTTAATGAAATCTCTTTCTTCATTAAAATTATTATTATAAGTCCTTAAATTGGGGGATACACTCTCTGGGAAGGGGAGAGATCTAGCAGAATGCTGGGGCCAAGTCTCAGAGCTCAAAAATTTTGTTGACCATTTTCACACAATTCTTGCTGTGTGTCTTGAAGGGAATCACTTGATTGTTGATAATTAAAGTATTAAAGTAAGCGTCTAGGGAATATTGCTGATCTGAGAATTAATCTTCCATGAAGGGCATATATTGATTTTCTCCATTTATGTAGTAATTTGGATGATCTCCTTGAATGTTTGAAGATATTAAGTGCGTATTTTGGAATTAATTTATTCGAGAATTCCATTTTTTTATGGGGGCAGTGATGTAGAAGGGGAGCGATTTCGGTTGATTACTTGGTTGTAACAAGGAAATTGTCCTTCCTGGGGGTGTGATTTGATGAAAGGCCGCACACCTTTATATTCGGTTCCATTTATGCCGCTTGATTTAAAAAGTCTTTTCTTGATGCTTTCATCGATTTGAAGAGTGATTGGAGAGTATTTGACTTTAAAATCTGGGTTTCTTGGGTGAAATCTGGAATCTTTGCAAAGGGTTGTGTATTCTCGAACATGATATTGATAAAATTTATGATAATATGGATTAAACGGATATTGGCTGTTGAAGTGACCTGATTGCTCACAATGACAGCATATTTAAGATGAATGCTAGGGGTTTGAGCTGGGATGCGATCGTTGAGTTTTCTTGCAGGTGGAGTTTTTTGAAGAAAAGTTTGCTTCTGAATGTGTTGAGTAGCAGGTTTTGGTTTCGAAAATTTTCCACTTTTAGTCAGTAGGTTGACGTTCATTTAAGGAGTTGCAGGGTCTGTATTTGCGTTAGGTAGATTGTGGAATCGGCCGTGGAACATTTGGAGGAATTTTTGTATTTGCTTGGGGAGAGGCAGGTCGTGCTCTTACTATTTTGCACATTTTCTTTAGTATTCTTGCAAATGGCTTTGTATTCGTGTATAAAGAAATGCGGTTGCTAGTGCATTTATAAATTTGTCTGGGAAGGTGAGAGTGGAGCTTTTTTCATTCAGTTTTTCGAAAACTTCTTTGACTAATTTTTCTATGGACAGATGACTTGAAGAGAGTGTTTCTTGGGCATTCCATTTGAATTGCAGAACGCGTTCGAGTGCGTCGAAGTGATGTAAAGAATCTTCTGGGAGGACTAGGGAGTGAAGAGTATCAATGAAGTCTTCAAATTTGTCAATGCGAAGGACGATTGGATTATAGTTAAGAAGCAATCTGAATTCTCCATAGGTTAAAAATGGATCTGACTTCTCACTTGTATGATTTTTTTCTTTCATTCGAGCAGTTTTAGATCAATGTTTTCTTTTACATCCTCCAGCCACCGTGAGAAACTTGGCCCGTTCCAGATGTTTTGAATGTGCCCTGTGAGTATAAGCTCATTCTTGGGAATGGACATGATTGCCGCAAGTTTTGGTGGGGTTTGGAAGTTTGAGAAAACCCAACGGAGCTTCCATTCTAGCCCGTCATTGTGGAATAATTAAAATTAAAATTAAAATTTAACATTTATAAAGTTCTGGAGGTTTCTTTATTTTTCCTGTGGGAGTGTTGTGTATTTTGTGCTTTCCTGGTGATTTCCAAAAATCGCCACTTTTGGAAGGTTTGCAATAAGATGAGTTTTCTTATCTAACGTTAATTATACTTCCAAATCAGGAACCTAAAATATATATATAGTTTTTTTTCAAGGAATAGATAAAATTAATATCGTAGTTTTCTTACATGCACACACACACGCATATATTATATATATATATATTTATTATTTTTTTTTATAGAAATAATATATAATAATATATTATATAGTATATATATATATATAAATATATATATATATATATATATATATATGCTTTATAGAATAGGGAAATAGTGTATATCTTGATGTCGTGAAGTTGTGACTTCCATGGATAAATAATTGTCAACATATCATGATAAGCAAGATTATCTTATGAGATTTTTCGGTCTGAAAGATTGTCTTGTCTCATATTAATTTAACCTAGTATTTATCAAATGAGAAGATATCGCCGAAACAAAGATTGTTTGATTAAGCAAAAAGAAAAAAAGTTAAAGAAAATATTAGATTAATGATATGTATTTCAGAGAGAGAGAGAGAGAGAGAGAGAGAGAGAGAAGAGAGAGAGAGAGACGAGAGAGAGAGAGAGAGAGAGAGAGAGAGAAGAGAGAGAGAGGAGGTCAAAGAATGTTTTAAACAGATAATCGATTTTAATCTGTATCACGTAAAATTAAATTTTGTATGACTAATGACTAGAGTTAATTATATATAATAAATATATAATATATTATATATATTATATATATATATATATATATATATATATATAATATATATATATATAATATATATAATAATATAATATATATATATATTATATATATAATGGTGAGGTAGAGCGAGCTCGCAGCCGGTTCTCCGAATCGGCAGTTAAATCTTTTTCTATTAAATTTAAGTGAAGCGAGTCCGTTAAGCTAAATATTATTAGAAGGCAGAGAACCGTTTGTTTAAATTCTAACAACTCGCCACTATATATATATATATAATATATATATATTATATATATATAATATATATATATATATATATATAATCATGATATATATATATATATAATATATATATATATAATATATATTATATATATATTATATATATATATATATATATAATATTTATATATATATATATATATATATATATATATATATTTATATAGTATATATATTATATATTATATATATTATATAGCTTTATCATGGCAAATGCAATAAGCATATCATAAATCATAATTATTATTATTTTCTTGTCAAAATGTTTCGTATATAATTTGTCTTATATATATAATATATATATATATATATATAATATATTTAATATATATATATATATATATATATATAATATAGTATATATATATATATATATATATATATATATTATTATATTATATATGCAGTGGCGTGCGGTGGCTTAGCGTCATGGGCCCAAGCAATTGAAATATATATATATATTAATATTATATTATAATATATATAAATATATATATTATATAATATATATATAATATATATATATATATCATTTATATATATATATAGATATATATATATATATTTATAATTTATATATATATATATATATATATATATATATATATATATATTATAATATATATATATATAAATATATATAGATATATATATATAAAGTATATATAAATATAAAAGTTAAAAAAGTTATTTTATGTTAATTCTATTCTTCTATTTTCTGGATTAAATAATTATATTACTTGTTGGTAGAATGCACTGGTTTTTATTTCTTTAAGAATGTTTTTCTCAATAGATATTAATGCTAAGTGCTTTTTAAGCATGTACGTAATTTTCAAAAATTGTAGGCCAAAAATTGGCACTTCGCTCATAACGTAGTTTCCTGATATGACTATTTTTTTTTATAAACTATTGCTAACTTAATTATTTGGTACATAAAATATTAATTAAATGAAGAATTTATAAAACAAAAATAGCATATAATTATTAAAGCATATAGTTGCTTTGAATTACTACGGTCGATTTCTTCAATGTGAAACGATAAATTCCACACTATGTGACATCACTGCCTGTACGGACTTCGACGCTGAGAAAGTAAAGCTTTGATAAGCCTCTTTCAAGAGTTGATTTTAGCATAACCGATGTTTATTTGTTCTAAATTAAATTTGAAATTTTAAGTAAATTATTTTAAGCAACTATTAATATTTTAGTAAATTTCATATTCAAAGCGGAAAAATTTCTTTGAACAGAGAAGATAATTTTTAATATTTTTGTTAAAAAAAAAAGCAGAGTAATTCAGCTGGAAAAGGATTCCTTTTTATCTTAAAGCATCCTTATTTAGTATCCCCCTCTACTGACACCCTGAAGTGATCTCTCTCTTTCTCTCCCCTCTCTCTCCTCCTCTCTGCTTCTCTCTCTCTCTCTCGTCTCTCTCTCGTCACACACACACACACACACACACACCACAGAGCTACACACACAACCTACACACAACACACATACCACACACACACAACACACACACACACACACCAAAATCACAACTGACCAACGAATGGTAAACAACACATCGTATTCAATACTATTTAACCCTGTAACTCACGAATAAAAAATTGAAAAAATAGAATGATTATTGTAAATAAGTTAATGTAATTGTTTAAGATTGAATTATTTGAATTTTTGAATTATCTTTTATTTACTAGGGAAGCTTCCAGTGGACAGCAGGCCTTTTATATATATATATTATATATAATATTATATATATATTATATATAAATATATATTATATATATATATAATAAAATATATATTTAATATGTAAAATAAATGGTATATATAAAATTATAAATATATATATATATATAATATATAAAAATATTATATAATATAGTATTATATATATATATATATATATAAAAAAATATATATATATATATATATATATATATATATATATATATATATTAAATGGAAGTATTCTTTATAGGTGAAAATATAATATTAATATATATATATATATATAAATATATAAAATATATATAAATATATATATATATATATTACTATATATATATATATATATATTAATAAGTCTATAGTATATATATATATAATGGACCCCCAGGGTCCGATTTTCATGAAACTTTACGAAATGTTTGAAGTGATCTGCAATGAAGAAGAAAAAACCGTCTTGGAGAAATGACGTCTGTGGAAGAGTTATGAGGTTGGCAAATTTCAGATTTATATCATTTAATAATGTTCATGAAACTTACATGAAATGTTTGAATGAGTCGTAATAAAAGAAAAGCGTAAAATAATCCTGAAAAAAAATATTCTGACAAAGCTATGGTTTCTCAATTTGATATTTATAGCATATAAAATTATAAGGGGAGATTACGCATAGCAACATTTAAATGTATCACTCAGTATATTTATATGTAAATTGGAACAAGTTGTCACATAGTGAGACACTTTGCAAAAATGTTTAGATTTTGTGTAATCTCTTTCCCAAATATCATGAATCAGCATATTTTAAACCAGAATTAAAAAAAATTGGACTAGTTTTCATTTGGAAGCGGATTTTTTTTTTTTTTTGCAAAATCTACATTTTTTTTCTTCCTAAAATTAAAAAGTTTTCCGAAATACCAAAAGTTTTATATTGCATGGAATCATAACATCAAAATGTAGCGCAACGTATACAAAATTGAAAACAAAAGAAGAAAAGTATAAAAAAAGTGTTTGCCTATTTTGCCATACCCCAAAATAGCAGCTCAATGTAAAAATGAAATATTTTTTAGCAAAAAAGTCAGAAGTTGAATGTGGCAGTGGCAAAACCGTTGGGTGGCAATCAGAAAAAGAAAAAAACTAGATGCCCAACTACAAACCACGAAAACTTTTTTATTATTTATGAATCAGTTTGAAACAGGGTAAACTTGAAGTGCCACATGTGAGAAAGTGGATGCCAACAGATTTGCTTCTGTCATGGAAACTAAGTTTCGAAAGTTTTCTGGACAGCGGCAAAACGGGCATATAAAAAATTAATCTAAATAATCTAAAATTGCTTTTTCATAACTTTTTCAGGGTCATTTTACATTTATCCTTCTTCTCAGATCACTTTAATCATTTAAGTAATTTAATGGGTATATAAGGCTGGACCATACGTCCCGTATTGTTGCGGGACTGTCCGTGCTTTCACTATTTTTAAGATCTTCTGTCCCGCAAAAATCTTTACCAATGGGGGACAGTGTTAAAGTTCAAGTGTACAATTCTGGTTCAAATTAAGTAGGTAAATATTGATTTATTAGACTTAAAGTTATTTCTTATTTAGTGGTTACTATTAGTAAATATATATAATATATGCTCAGCCAAGCATACAGCTATACGTAAAAATAAGTTAGCCAGGCTAGTGAGATGATTGTCCGCATTAGGTTGAAAAAATCTGGCCAGCCTACCAAATTAATAAAAATAATATAGAATATAAAAAATTATATAATAATATATATATTATATATTATATATATATATATATATATATATATATATATATATATATATATATATTATATATATATATGAGGTGTATTCAAAAATTATGAGGTGATGGATGGGGTCTGATGATAATTTGGTTTTACTTTTAAATAGCGATGAGCCGCTAAGGCACCGGCCAGAAGAATTGTTAAGTCATCGAATCGTCATCGGGATTTTGAAAGATCGATTTAATCCGATAAACAATTCATTATTTTAAATAATTTGTTTTGTTTAATTCCGGGAACGATGAAAAACATGATGGAGAATGAGACACTTGGACAGATTCAATGAAATCAGAAGTCTTAAATTCCTGAGGTTTAATAATAATAATAATAATAATAATAATAATAATAATAATAATAATAATAATAATAATAATAATAATAATAATAATAATAATAATAATAATAATAATTAATAATATATACCATTAATTAATAATAATATAAAATCAATTAATAATAATAATAATAATAATAATAATATAATTAATAATAATAAATAATAAAATAATAATAATAATAATAATAATAATAATAATAAATTATTGATGTTTATAGAGAAAATTATCTATGGGAGGGTAAAAACCTAAATCATACTAAGAGAGAAAAAAGAAAATAGAGAAAATTATCTATGGGAGGGCAAAACCTAAATCATACTAAGAGAGAATGTTAAAAATTGTTTTTTAATTGAGAAATAAATGAGACAATAAGTTGGGTATATGATTTTAAAGTGGAGAGTGGAGAGTGGAGGTGGCCTGGGTATAATAAAAACCGTAAAATATATTTTTTATAACCCATAAATCAATAAGTTCGAAATTTATATATATTTTAACGTAAAATTTTAAATTTGTGGCTTATAACTTTAATTTTTATCATTCATTATTTATTCTTGAATTAGTCTGACAGAAATAATATTTCTAAAGTATTTGTCTTTTGCCAAATGTTCATGGAAATCTTGAAGAAGGTGGAGGATTGAGAGAGAGAGAGGGAGGTGCTCACTCTCTAAACCTTGTCCCCCTTTTAGCTCATCAGTTATTTACGGACACCTAAACTAATTTAAAGTTCATTTGCAGCCGCTTCCCTGGCTCCTACTGTACCCAAATTCAAAAAACTCTCCAACACCTTTCACCACTTACCCTATTTAATATCCCGTACTCCTAAAGCATCTTCAGCCTCTTAACACCAAACCATTACGAATAATTTGAATCAATAAGAACATAATATCGATTCTTTGCTGTACTTTGTCTCGATTGGACCGGATTGATTGAGATTCTGCTGGTGTGAATGATAGGAAATTGATATCCTTCTTTGTTTAAGGGAGAAATTTCAACTAATCTTCGCCGGTCAGCTCTTTATGATATATATATATATATATATAATAATATATATATTATAATAATATATATAATATATATATATATATATATAATATATTATATATATATATATATATATATATTTATATACGTATATATATTTATATATAATATTTATATATATAATTATATATATATATATTATATTATATATAAATTGAAAACGGTAATATAAATAATATATACCTCGCTATATATGTAACATATATATATATATATATATATATTATATATATATAAAATATGATATATATATATTGTGCTTTGTGTGTGTATGTGTCGTGTGTGTGTTTGTGTTGTTTGTGCTTTGTGTTTGTGTTAGTTATTAGGTGTGTGTGTGTAGTTAAAATTATTTTTCTAAAATAGTTTTTTTCATTTTTTTAACTTTTCTTTCTTGAAGACGTACATGATGGGTAAACAGATGAAAATTGAGGAAAGGGTTGAACGAGTCCAGGATTAGCAGAATGGGGTTATTTTTTGAGTAATGAGTAAATCTGAATTGTTTGGTGTAGTAGGTGCGGCTGAAGTAGGCTTGTGAGAGATCCCGTGAGACTGTTGAATGTTTTCATGGATATTGTATACTTATTAACTAGAATACATAGCAGAAAACGACTTCTCATTGCATAATAATAGTTGTGATTTGAGGCGTTGCAGATATTACAGTAGTGCATGGTAATGCAGATAAATTCTTTTAATGATAGTACCATAAACATTGTGTAGGAGGAAAATCAAGACGTAAATCAATTCTGTAAAGAATAAGGTGATGTTACAGCTTTAGCAAGAAGAATAAAATTTCACAAGTAGAATTGTGGTATCAAGTGGAAAGCAACCATTGCAAAAATGTTTCCACCATATATTTGTAAATGGGGAATATTCCAATAAGAATAAAAATTAAAGCAATTCAAACCATAAGCTGTTGTATTGCATAAGAGTGAGACCTGAACCCTGAGTGTTGATATAAGAGAAATTAGAGCAGAGGAAGATGAAAGCTTTGAGAAATATTTATTTAAAAGTGAGAAATAACTGTATCAGTAAAGTATTGGTATAGGTATATATATATATATTATAAAAATATAAATATATATATCTATTATATAGTTATATTTAGGTAATAACTCATGAGTATATAGAAAGGCTTTAAATAAATATAAAATATATTATATTATAATTTATAATAATATATATATTATAATATATATATATTATATAATTATATATAATATAGTTATAATATTATTATATATAATAATTATAATAGGCCGTTATGGTATGACTCCGTCAGTTTGATTTTTTTTTTTTTTTAATACATATTGACTATTGTATATGATACAAATAATGAATTTATGTGGTGACGGACATGATTAAAAAAGTTTTAAATTATTATTAAATAATTTTTTTTAAAAATCATCATTTATATATTATGAAAAATTTAAAATGAAATAATCTGGTAAAGTACGATACTTACAGAAAAATAAATTACATATTTGGGATCAGCATATAAAGCTTATTTAACAAAAAAAAATTCAAAAATGAAATATCC
>JABUQX010002592.1:27500-33758 GCA_015478945.1 Trachelipus rathkii | reverse complement strand
TTAAGATGTTTATCTGTTGAGAAGTAAATCCAAAGGAAGTCTCAATATCAATGAGTTTTTTCTGGTATTCCCAAAGGAGATTCTTCAAGTCCAACATGAATTCAGTAAGAGTTACATGTGGTCTCCTTTGAAATTTCATGAACTGTTTCAATATACAGAAGATTGTCTCGGTTTTTTCTGGTTTGAGAAAAATCTTCAATTGAATTAAAAAGTCTTCTAGGGTCTTACACCTAGAGAAGCTGCTATCTTTCAAGATATATTGGCGGGCCTCGGATGTGAAATCAGAAGAAGAGATTGTAGTCTTAGCATAGTCTATTTTCTGTCTTTCAGTTATTAGGCCTAACGTGCGTATTTTCTCCTGCAACGTTGAAAGGTATCCTCAAACTTAAGTGCCGTACCCAAGTTGTGTCTTGGTATTTCTTCCATACAATTAATTCTTTAAGATAATTCTGGAAAGTGGAGGGCAGTACGCAGCGTTTGGATATAATTATCCTCCATTAAGGGGCGTCCAATGGGTATGGATTGAACCAGTTGCATTGTAGGAAGGGTTTTTGCCAGCCATTGGTAAGCGTGGCTGCATATGTGTAAAGGATTAGTTTAAAGTATTTTGGGATGGCCCCCACTGATACTGAGGTTGTCCTCCATATAGGGTATCACTTGGTTGGTTCTGTCCCCAAGTTCCACTAAATTCACTCCTATTGTTAAATATTTCTGTTTGGCCATTCCAGGAAGGATAAGTTTTCTTTCTATTTGAAGGGGGAGTGGCCCCCGATGCATTTAAATGTATATTAAAGGTATTGTCCAAAACATTTGTCTTTTGGAGCACCTTAGGTATCCTTGTTGTATTTTCTGTATTTCCTGGTTGATGCCAGTCCCAAGCTGTTCTCTGATTTGGTTTTAGACATTGTATCAATGTTAGAAGGAGGTAGATATACTGGAGGAAGTTCCCATATCCTTTTGGTGGCTCCCTTATTTGGGTTTGCTCCGGTATCTCTTCTGTTTCTGTTCCATCCGTAGTCCTTCATTTCTGTAATGTCATGTTCTTCATCCTTATTAATATCTTCTGTGTTTTCTTCTTTATTTATATCATCCATATTTTCATCCATGTTCTCTCTTGAATCTTTTTTGTCCCCTTCAGGTCCTCCTGAAGCTCCATTAGGGTCAACTGGTCCGGCTATAGCCCTTTGACCAGGTAGCAGAGAACGAGAAACAATGTTGAAAATACGAAGACGGTAAAGACTACTGGTCCAGTTATATTCATGATTAAACTTTAATTAATTCAAGTTAATCAGATTTAAAAAAAAAACTAAGTTCTTAAACTGTTTCAAAAAATTTAAAAAAAAACTAAAGTCTCAAAATATTTTTCAAAGTTTTCAAAAAAAAACTAAGTTTTCAAAAATATTTTTTCAAAGTTTTCAAAAAAAAAACACTAAGTTTTCAAAAATATTTTTTCAAAGTTTTCAAAAATATTCAAACTGTTTTCAAATATTTTTCAAAAAATTTTCTATGTTCAAAGAAAATATGTGAAGTTCTATTTAAACTCAAACAAAAGAATTTTAGATCAGTATTAACTTTTAATTAAAATAATAAAATTATTTTACTTCCGATTTAATTATAATAGTACTGTTTAAAGTTAATCACTATTAAATTTAAAAATTAAAATTTAATCACTTTTGATTCTAAGTTCAAAATTAAAAATAATTTTCTTTCAAAATTATTTTAAAAAATTTCAAAGTTCTAAAATAAAAATAATTTTCTTTCAAAATTATTTTAAAAAATTTCAAAGTTCGAAAATAAAAATAATTTTCTTTCTAAAATTATTTAAAGAATATTAAAGTTCTAAGTTCTTTCAAAATTATTTAAAAAATGTTCTATGGTCAAAGGTCAACTTATTTGTTCTACTGTTCTTCAAAGTTCTTCAAAGGTGAACTATGTTCTTCTATTAAATGTTTTCTGAGTTGAGATCAATCAATCTGATATAACAACAAATTTATTTTTCCAATTCTGTTATTAATGGGTTCTAAAATTCTGTAGGTGGTAGAATAATTTCAGGTCAAAAATATGGAATTTCAATTTTTGGATCTAAATATAACAATTCTGTTATTTTTTAGGTCAAAGAAAACAATTTCTAATGTTTTTAGGTCAAAATAAAATAATTTTCTGTATTTAGGATCAATCAGGGCAATTTTTGGGTCGGTGACCTTTTTTGACCTTGATTTGACCTTTTGACCTTTATTTGACCTTTTGACCTTTGGTGACCCCTGGTGACCTTTGGTGACCCCGGGTGACCTTTGGTGACCTCGGGTGACCTTTGGTCTTAGTGACCTTTTCTGGGTGGTCTAGGGTCTTGTCTAAAAGGTTCTACCTCACTTTGATAATTATTAATTAAGTTTTGTTAAATCACAAATTTTCGAAAAATTTTAAAAAAAAAACTTTTTTGGCTTCTTAAGCCATACTAAAAATCGAATTCGAAACAAAATATTAAAAAAAATTCACTTAATATTTTTTCCGGGGGTCAAAAGGTTATTCTCGTTTACCTATGACCTTTTTAAAAAATTTACCACCTGTAAATATTCGCGGGACTACGACAAATATAATTGATCAATAATTATAATGAAAAAGTAATTAATAAATTTATTATTAATAAAAGAAAAAACGATATATATATATATATATATATATATATATATATATATATATAATATATATATATATATTATATATATATATATATATATATATATATATATATATATATATATATATATATATATATATAAACGATTGTGTGTGTGTTGTTGTGTATGCGTATAATACCGCGCGATAAAAGAAAGAAATGAAATGAGGGAAAAATGAACGAAGAAATGAACGGGGGTAAAAATGAACGAAGAAATGAGGGATCAGTTGAGCCGAGATTTCATCCCTCACTTTACTCTTTTGGAGGTAAAATCCCTTCCCCTGCAATTCTCCCATTCAGCGACCAATTTCCCTTCCCTCCGCTCTGGAGGCAATCCCTCTTATTCAGTGCCTATTTAGTATCCCTCAACTCCTTTTCTCTTATCCCTTTACTATTTGATTCAATATTATTGAATGAATATAACCAATTCACGTACAAACTTTTGTTAACAACTTCTTTGAAGACTTATGCTCCTCTGTTACTGTTTTGGAGTTTACCTAATCTTTGACTAGCTCTAATTTCTTAACTAATTATAATTAAGAAAAACGGGTTTCACTAAAATGATTCTCTAAGTCTATACTATCATTTAGTCAAATAAAAAAAAATTAATTAAATTTTAATTAAATTAATTAATTGAAAGGGGTGATTACCATATTTCCTATTGTATACTTTAAAATATCTTCCACGTTGAACGAAAGTACAATGAAATATGGCATCATAATTTTTTATTGGTTATTTTTCTAGTATTTTTTGCCTTTAAAAAAAAAACAACAAAAAAAACAATGAAAATTGAAGACAATAATGTCACTAGTCAAAATTTAGTTTTATTAACATATTCTTTATGTATTAAAAATGTCTCTAAAATTTTATTATTTTCACACTATTATTTCAAGTTTATAAAGTAGCCTTTTCCTTTTTCTATTGGCTAGTATGGTGATTTTTATCCGACACCAATTTATTTTTTTTTTTTTTTTTTTTAAATTTGGAAACACTAACAATTGTGTTTTCTTTAAATTTTAACACCTTCTGTGTTTGGAAATTCCCACAAAATTAAGCATAACGTATATTAAAGCCCGAAAAGCGATAATATAAACATATACTCTTTGTGTAATTTCCTTAAGGGGAGCCTGTATAAGTCGAACCCTAACTTTTTAGAGTAAAATCAAAAAATTTCACTTTTTTTTTTATTATTCTAATTATTAGAAAAATTCCTCCTCTACATCATGGTGTGATTTTTGTTTGGAAATTCTGAGCCGGAGCCGGAGCCGGAGCCGGAGCCGGAGCCGGAGCCGAAGCCGGAGTTGTAGCCGGAGCCGAATTAGACATTTTTATCACTAAATTTTCTTTGCAAGTAAGAAGTGTTGGGCCGGAGGTCGCAGCTGAACAATTTTTAAGTTGATCCGGAGCTGGAGCTGGAGCCGGAGCCGGAGCCGGAGCCGGAGCCGGAGCTGGAGCCGGAGTATACATTTTTATCAATATTTTTTTTCAAGTGAAATGTGGTCTGCCCGAAGTCGCCCCTGAACAATTTTAAAATGGATCCGAAGCCAGAATCAGAGGCCGGAGCCGGAGCCGGAGCCGGAGCCGGAGTCGGAGAAAAAGTATACATTTTTATCAATAAATTAAATTTTTTTAAAATTTTTTTGGGAAGTAAAAATTAATATGCCTGAAGTCTTAGATAAAAAAATTTGAAATTGAGCCGGAGCCGGAGCCGGAGCCGGAGCCGGAGCCGGAGCCGGAGCCGGAGTCGGAGTCAAAGTATAATTTTTTTAAAGATTTTTTTTCTATGTGAAAATAATTTTGCAGGAAGTTGGAGCTGAGCAATTTTGAATTTAGCTAGAGCCGGAGTCAGATCCGGAGCCGGAGTCAGATCCGGAGCCGGAGCGGAGTCAAAGTATAATTTATTTAAAGAATTTTATTGAAATGTGCAAAAATGATTTGCAGGAAGTTGGATCTGAGCAATTTTGAATTTGAGGCCGGAGCCGGAGCTGGAGCCGGAGCCAGAAGCCAGAGCCGAGCCGGAAGTAAATAAGTTAAATTTGTTTTAAAGAATTTTTTTGCATGTGAAAATTTTTTTTGCAGAAAGTTGGAGCTGAGCAATTTTGAATAGAGCTGGAGCCGGAGCCGGAGCCGGAGCCAAAGCCGGAGCAGGAGCCGGAGCCGGAGCCGGAGTCGGAGCCAAAGTATAATTTTTTTAAAGAATTTTTTTTGCAGTGAAAATAGTTTTGCAGGAAGTTGGAGCTGGGCAATTTTGAAATAAAACCTGTGCCGTGCCGGAGCAGGTGCCGGTTTGCCGTTGACTGGAACGTGGAGCTGGAGCCAAAGTTATAATTGTTTTTTTCTAAAAGTACTTTTGCAAATGAAGATAATTCTGAAAAATCGGAGCTCAAAAATTTTGAAATGAAAATGGAGCCGGAGCCGGAGCCGGAGCCGGAGTATAAATTTGTAGAATTATATAATATTTCCCATTATATATATATATATATATATATATATATATATATATATTATTTAATTTTTGTTTATTAAATTATAATATAATATATATATATATATATACTATATATACTATATATATATATATATATAATATATAATATATATATAATATATATATATATATATATATATATATATATAAAATGCAATTTCGCTTTATCAAATTTCTGTTCAATTTCACTTTATCAGCATCTCTGATCAATTTTGCTTTATCAGTATCTCTGTTCAATTTTGCCTTATCAGCATCCTGGAATTTCGCATCATCAGCATTTCCGTTCAATTTCACTTTATCAGCATCTCTGTTCAATTTCGATTTATCAGTATATCTGTTCAACTTTGCCTTATCAGCATCTCCCTGCAATTTCGCTTTATCTACATTTCTGTTCAATTTCACTTTATCAGCATTTCTGTTCAATATCGTTTTATCAACATTTTGTGCGATTTCACAAGGAAATAAAAAGTATTTATATATATATATATATAATATATATATATATATATTATATTATATATATATATATAATATATATATATATATATATATATATATATATATATATATATATATATATATCAAAAAAAAATAAAAAGTATATATATATATATATATATATATATATATATATATATTATTTTTGACATTTTTTTGAAATACCTTGAAAAATGAAAGTTAATAAAATAAATTGGGATAAATACGGGTTTGGTCAAAAAGTACCCAACCCGGACTTGCATGCATTTTTTCGAGCCCGGACACACGAGGGATAAATAATTATAATTATTAATTAACTAATTAATTAAAAATAAAGAGTTATACAAATTTTTTACTTGCTGTAAGAGGGAATAAATTTCAAGTTTTTGTTTTTGCGTTTTTCTCAAAATTTATTTTTTCCCATATCAACTGAGATAAAAAATCATTAAAAAAAAAGTTTACGTTCAATAATGATAAAACTTTCCAGAAACTTTCCATATTGACCCTTCAAGATGTACACAAAGTTTTATTAAAATGTGACGATTCATATTAGTGATATGTCTGATTGAAGTAAGAACCTTGAAAAAATTTTCAAAATTTTGAAAAAAATTTGAAG
>JABUQX010002592.1:0-22500 GCA_015478945.1 Trachelipus rathkii | reverse complement strand
TCTGTTAAAAACTCAACTTCTTACAAATTCTCCCTCTCAAGACACCTTCCAACTTCCTACTTCTTTCGCGACGGTTCCTCTTCGTCTCTTGTTGACAATATAAACATCCTGGGCCTAACATAAACAAAAAAATGTCTTGGAAACCTCAACATCACAATGGTTGCTAGGCGCGCCTTCAAAGAAACTGGGAGTTCTGTTAGACTGCGAGACGTTTTTTTCCTCTTCTCCAAGGTTGCTCCAGCTAAACAAGGGCCTCATCCGCCCTGTGTATGGGAAGTACTGCTCTCATATCTGGGGGGGCTCTGTTCACCCGGCTTTTAGATAGGTTCGAGTCAAAGGCCAAAGGCTTATAAATTGTTCCATACTTTCCAGTTCACTTGAGACCCCTCTATCTTTGCGGCGCATTGGGTGCGTTTATCGTCTTTTCTATAGTACCGAGTGGCAGGTGCTCGAGGAACTGTATCACCCGCGTACCACCACCTTTACGGGTTCGCCCTCCGTAGATTACAAGAGGTGCTGTATACTGCACATGAGTTTTTGTGTGAGTATTGTTGTAACTCCAGACAATTTCTCTTGTGGTGCTTCCTTCTTTCCTGCCACCTCTGTTCTGTGGAATTCACTCCATCTTCTGTGTTTCCTGCTGAAATTTAATCTCCCCCACTTCAAGGCCTGCGGTCTGCGGCGCTCTCGGCGTAATTTCGTTAGTAAAAAAAAAAAAGAGCGTGTAACACCCCCTCCTTGAAAAGGGCTCTGCCCGTGAGTGGTGGTGACAACTGTAAAAAAAAAAAAAAAAAAAAAAAAAAAAAAAATATATATATATATATATATTGCGGCCCAGCACCGCACAGCACCGCTCCACCCAGCACCGCACCGCACCGCACCGCACCGCACCGCACCACACCTCACCTCACCTAGTAACGGGTTTAGTTTGCTACATGGTATCTCTCTCAAACTTGACAACCTGTTTAGGGGTGACTTAACCTCGTCTTAGACGAATTTACGTAGCCATGCACCATCCCATAGGGGGTGCTGGCCCCAAACCTTGGATATTGACGTAGAAGGCTGAAACTTGATATAAGCCCTTCTTATAAGTTATTATTATTATTATTATTATTATTATTATTATTATTATTATTATTATTATTATTATTATTATTATTATTATTATTATTATTATTATTATTATTATTATTATGATTAGTTAACATTATTATTTAAAATGATAATTACTTCATTATTATTATTATTATCATATTATTTAAGATACCGATTCAGATTATTATTTATTATATTATTATTATTATTATTATTATTATTATTATTATTATTATTATTATTATTATTATTATTATCGCACCGAACCATACTTAGTAACGGATAGAGTTTGAGACATAGTATCTCTCTCAAACTTGGTACCCCGTTTAGGGGTGACGCAACCTCGTCATAGACGAGGTTTTGTGGCGATGCATCCTCCGTATTGGGATGCTAGCCTCCAAACCTTGGATATTGATAGAGTACGATGAAATTTTGTAAATTCCTTTCTTAGGATGTAACATCGGTACATAAGAGGTAAGATGACACTACGCCCTCATGGTGTTGGGGCTGTGCCCCAAAACTTTGGATATTGACATAGAAGGATGAAACTTGGTATACACCCTTCTTATAAGGTGACCCCTGTACAGCAGTGGTTATGTGACGCTACGCCTATTGAGGAATGAGGCTGTGCTCCAATACCTTGGAAATTGACACAGAAGGATGAAACTCGGTATAAACCTTTCTTATAAGGTAACTTCGTCACACACGAAGTTACGTATCGCTACGTTCACATGGTGTAGGGGCTGAGCCCCAAAACGTTGAAAATTGACATAGAATGATGAAATTTGCGGAGCACACAGAAGAGGACTGGAGGAAGAGCACCCGCTTTCTAAAGGTTGGAGACTGACATTTCTATTTTCAAAATCTCGTTTTCTTTTTATAAACGTTAACTAAAATATATATTTTGTCCTAATTTATTTTTTAAGTTTCATTTTATATATATTCTTTGTGTTTAATTTTTGTTTCAATTTAGGTTTTTTAATTTATTTTCAAATTTTTATAATATTTTATATATTTTTTTAATTAATTTATTTTATTTGCTAAAAACATTTTGTTTTTCTAAAATTTTTATGCTTTTCTTGTTTTTATCTTAAAAATTTGCGTTTTTACCCACCATAAAGCAATAAATCAGTAAATTAAACCACCCACCCTACCCTGCCCACCCAACCTGTCATCTATTGATCTATTGATCTATTGATCTATTGATCTATTGATCTAATGATCTATTGATCTATTGATCTATTGATCTATTTATCTATTGATTCATGTCACATTTTGTATAACATAACACAAAACTTTCATTCTTTTTATGTTTATAACTTAAAAATTTACATTTTACATACCCTAAATCAGTAAATCAGTAAATCAAACCACCCATTCTACCCTCCCCACCCCGCCCGTGATCAATTGATCTATTGATTCAAGTCATATTTCGTATAAAACTTTTAATTATATTTGTTTAAAAATATATTTTTTAATAAAATTGTTATTTTACATACCCTACAGCAGAAAGTCGGTAAATCAAACCACCATCCTCCCAACCTCCTGTCCATCCATGATCTATTGATCTATTGATCTATTGATATATTGATATTGATCTATTGATCTATTTATTCAAGTCATATTTTTTACTAAAATTGTCATGTTTTAAATACCCTAAAGCAGTAAATCAGTAAATCGGAAAATCAAATCATCCCCTACCCTCCCACCCTCCTGCCTATCCATGATCTATTGGTCTATTGATCTATTGATTCAAGTCATATTTTGCATAACATAGCACAATACTTTTATTTATTTTTAATTATTTTCTTTAAAAATATTTTTTTTCCAAAATTTTTATTCATTAATGTTTATCTTAAAAAAGAGCGTTTTTACATCCCATCTAAAGCAGTAAATCAGTAAATCAGTAAATCAGTAAATCAAACCACCCTCCCCTCCCCTCAACTCCACCCCTCCTTCCACCATCTTATGATCTATTGATCTATAGATCTATTGTTTCATGTCACATTTCGAGTATCATTTTTGGATAAACATAACATAAAATCAAGTTCTTTATACACTAACCAACGAATATATGCTAGCGTAACAAAGTTTTCACATTAATAAAGCTAACATAGCATCACCTGAACTAAGAATATAATGTACAACCACAAACCTAACACACCTTACGCACGAATAAACTGTTAACATTAACAAAGTTCCACACTTAACAACAGTAAAGTAACTAACATAGCATACAAAAAACATAACCTATTCATACTTTGTCAAACATATCTCTAGCATATCAATGTTAATTTTACTTTATTATGGTAATATTTAACAAAAATTAATCAAAACCTTCTCTAATTATCACAAGGACCAACAAATATATGCCAACGTAACAAAGTTTTTTAATTAACATAATAATATTTAACAAAAAATTATCAGAACCTTACCTAACTATCATAATTTCCAGCGAATAATTGCAAATATAGCAAAGTTTTATCCAAACATAACATAAAATAAGTTCTTTGAATAAAATATCATAGTAAAGTGTAATAGTTTACTGATCCTAAAGCAGTAAATCAAACCACCAGCCAACACCCCTCGACACCCTTCTATGATCTATTGATCTATTGATTCAGGTCATATTTCGAGTATCATATCGGATAAACATAGCATAAAAATAAGTTCTTCAAATACTAATCATCGAATATATGCTAACGTAACAAAGTTTTCACATTAGTAAATACTTAACACACAACAGCCGTGCGAATAAACAGCCATCATTAACAACTTAACCAATAAAGCGAACATATGGAAGTAAAACAATTCTTATAACATATATTTTTCATTGAAAAGAGCGTTATCTAAATACATAAAAACATGTACGTTTATTTTAAATATACTAATTCATCTAAGCAGGGGACATGGGACTCAACATTAGCTGAGCATGTTCTATATATCTCTCCAGAGATTCAACCCCCTATTAGAACCTCTCAAACTGTCTCCACCGAAAGATATCCAAAATGATACTCGAAATATGGCTTGAATCGATAGATCAATAGATTAATAGATCATAGAAGGGAGGGTGGGGAGAGTGGGGAGGGCAGGGTGGGCGGTTTGATTTACTGATTTACTGCTTTAGGATCACCGAATTATTACACTTTACTATGATATTTTATTCAAAGAACTTATTTTTATGTCGTGTTTGGATAAAACTTTGTTATGTTTTGTTTTGTTTTGTCTAAGTTTATCTCATATTATTGTGTTGTTGTTCTTGTCAGGCTTGATTATACGTACATTCTACCTGATATGGTTCGTTCGTACGTCATATTCTTGTTGATTTTCTTCTGAATAGTTGAAAGAAAGAATCTCATTACATTTGGGGACTGTTTATACATTCGAGTTTCATCAGTATGATATTTTTCTTTGTGTTGATACGATGACGTCTCACCTCTCCTCTACCCTTAATGGTGATATCTTTACGAGGACCTGCGTTATTTCCAACGATGTGTCATTTATATTTAATCGTAAAAAATGGTGTAAGATACATTATTTGTATTCCAGCCGGAAGTGCAAATAATAGACCCTTATTCATTTCTGTTGAAGAATTCATCAAGATTATTGATATCACAGGAGCCTGGGTAAAGGCTAAGTGGGTGTCATCTGATACATCGACTCGTAGTGAAATATCTAACAGTGGAGACAGTTTGAGAGGTTCTAATAGAATTTATCCTGTTTTCTCGTCGCGTGACAATGTAAAAAGCTTTGATGTACGCAACTATTGGAAACATATCGATAGTGTCCCCTTCTGGTATAAATGTATAGGTTTCTCAGTTCGAATATCTGAAAATATTACAGCTTTGATTAAAATGAAAAACAAATTAACATCACATCTTGACGACGTTGATATACTTGAGGACTTAATACATATAGCTCATGGGGTAGTCTACGATATTTACACTGAAATATGTGGTTTTCCGTATAATGAGGTATATAGGGGTATGTTAATAACAAGCAACATGGATAAGTTTACTTCTCTCTGGCTTGAGAGAGTGCGTTCTGTTGAACCAAAATATGCAGAAAAATGTTTTAGTTCTGCAGAATGCATTTATACTTACATCCTTTTAAAGGGGGTTGAATCTCTAGAGAGATATATAGAACATTCTCAGTTTATGTTGAATCCCATGTCCCCTGCTTAGATGAATTAATATATTTAAAATAAACATATGTTTTTATGTATTTTTATAACGCTAATTTCAATGAAAAATATATGTTATAAAAATGAAAACTTGTTTTACTTCATTATGTTCGCTTTATTGGTTAAGTTGTTAATGATGGCTGTTTATTTAAACGGCTGTTGTGTGTTAAGTATTTACTAATGTGAAAACTTTGTTAAGTTAGCATATATTCGTTGGTTAGTATTTAAAGAACTTATTTTTATGCTATGTTTATCCGAAATGATACTAGAAATGTGATCTGAATCAAAAGATCGTAGAAGAGTGGGGAGGGGTGGGGGCTGGTGGTTTGATTTACTGATTTACTGATTTACTGCTTTAGGATCAGTAAACTATTACACTTTACTATGATATTTTATTCATATAACTTATTTTATGTTATGTTTGGATAAAACTTTGTTATGTTTGCAATTATTCGCTGCTTATTATGATAGCTAGGTAAGTTTATGATAAATTTTTGTTAAATATTATTATGTTCATGTAAAAAACTTTGTTACGTTGGCATATATTCGTTGGTCTTTATGATAATTAGAGAAGGTTATGATAAATTTTTGTTAAATATTACCATTTTAATGTAAAACTAACATTGATATGCTAGAGATATGTTTGACAAATTATGAAAAGGTTACGTTTTTGTATGCTATGTTAGTTACTTTACTGTTGTTAGGTGTGGAACTTTGTTAATGTTAACAGTTTATTCGTGCGTAAGGTGTGTTAGGTTTATGGTTATACATTATATCCTTAGTTCAGGTGATCCAATGTTAGCTTTATTAATGTGAAAACTTTGTTACGTTAGCATATATTCGTTGGTTAGTGTATAAAGAGCTTGATTTTGTTATGTTTATCCAAAATGATACTGGAAATGTGACATGAAACAATAGATCAATAGATCAATAGATCATATGATGGTGGGAGGAGAGGTGGAGGGAGGGGAGGGGAGGGTGGTTTGATTTACTGATTTACTGCTTTAGGAGGGGTGTAAAAACGTTTTTATTTTAAGTTATAAACATAAATTAATAAATATTTTGGTAAAAAAATATTTTTAAAATAAAATAAAATAAAAATAAATAAAAGTTTTGTGTTATTTTATTGAAAATATGACTTGAATCAATAGATCAATAGATCATGAATGGGCAGGAGGGTGGGAGGGTAGGGGTGGTTTTTTATTTACTGATTTAATGATTTACTGTTTTAGGGTATTTAAAACATGAAAATTTTAGTAAAAAATATGACTTGAATCAATAGATCAATATATCAATAGATAAATAGATCAATAGATCATGGATATATATTAGGGTGGCAGGATGGTGGTTTAATTTACTGATTTACTGCTTTAGGGTATTTAAAATAACAATTTAATAAAAAACATATTTTTAAACAAATAAAATTAAAAGTTTTACACAAAATATGACTTGAATCAATAGATCAATAGATCAATAGATCACGGGCGGGTGGGGAGGGTAGGATGGGTGGTTTAATTTACTAATTTACTGATTTAGGGTATGTAAAATGTAAGTTTTTAAGTTATAAACATAAAAAGAATAAAAGTTTTGTATTATGTTATACAAGATATGACATGAATCAATAGATCAATAGATCAATAGATCAATAAATCAATAGATCAATAGATCAATAGATCAATATATCAATAGATCAATAGATCACGGGTGGGGTGGGGAGGGTAAGTTGTGTGGTTTGATTTACTGATTTGCTGATTTAAGGTATGTAAAATGTAAATTTTTTAAGTTATAAACATAAAAAAATAAAAGTTTTGTGTCATGTTATACAAAATATGGCATGAATCAATAGATCATTAGATCAATAGATCAATAGATTAATAGATCAATAGATCAATAGATCAATAGATCAATAGATCACGGATGGGGTGGGGAGGGTAGGTTAGGTGGTTTGATTTACTGATTTACTGCTTTAGGGTGTGTAAAAACGCAAATTTTTAAGATATAAACATGAAAAGCATAAAATTTTTAGTAAAAACAAAATGTTTTAAGCAAATAAAACAAATAAATTAAAAAAAATAAAAAAAAGTAAAAATTTGAAAATAAGTTAAAAAATTTAAATTGAAAACAAGAATTAAACACAAAGAATAAATTTAATTTTTTCGATTTTTTGAGTTTTGTAATTAGCGCTGTTCAATTTCCCAACCCACATTTTTTGGATTTTGAAATGAAAAATTGCCATAATTTTTTTCCTGTTCGGGCGAAGTGGATGAAATTTTTAGGGCATATGTAGTCGGGGGAGAGGCACATTTTTTACTTAGAGAATTATTTTCACTTGCAAACTAATTCCTGAAAAAAAATTATACATCTGCTCCAAATCCAGCTCCGGCTCCGGCTCCTGCTCATATTCCATTTATATGACTGAAAAAGATCCTGGGTGAACCTCAGTTCTTGTTTTCGTGAAGTAAAATTTACATTTTCTATAAAATAAAATATAAAAAACATTGTTGATCCTGGAAAGTTGAATTATAATTTCGAACTTGAAAATGAAATTTTTTAGTTTGACACCTCTCTAAAAAAAAATCCTCTATCTAAAAAAACATTTAGAAATTTCAAACAAAAATCACACCATGCTGTAGAGGAGAAATTTTTCTAATATTTAGAATAATAATAAAAAAAGTGAAGTTTTTTGATTTTACTCGAAAAAGTTAGGGTTTGCCATTTACAGGCTCCCCATAACTTCTATTTTCCAGGTGGCCGAAATATCACCTGGTGGTCGATCTTATATAATTGGCACTTTGGACACTTCCGACATACCTCCTGCACCACCGATGAAATCCTTGGATGCCATACGTGCTTGGACATTAGGTCTAACAATTTATCTCTTCCAATATGTGCCATATATCGGTAAGTTAGGACACATACACTCACCACCTGTTTAAACCCAATAACTGCACTAGCTTGCCCTGGTCCCGTCATCTTCACCAAGATTGACCTGTTCATTAAAAAATCATCCCAGTATCTAAAAAATTCCTTTAATAGTGCATCCTTTTTTGTTAGTACCTGTTTCCTCTGAACCTTTTTCTTCAACATCCTTAACACCTTTGACCTTTCCTGAAGATCAATAATGTCCTGTGCTGACAGTATATTACCCTCTTTTCCACCTTGCATTGTTGTATTGTATTCTCCTATTAATGCCTGAAATGAATCGCTCACATAATCTGCGTCATATCCATGACACACTATTCCTTCACCAAAGTCCAATGCCGCTTCTACCTCCACCAGATAATTCATTCCTAACAATATACATGCTGGAATAAACCCGTCTGGTATCACCACCAATGGAAACAGCCCCCTTCTGTAGCGAGTACTAATTTATACTTCCACTACCTGGTTACATTTCACAATGTCCTGAGCCACTCCGTTTAGTACCAAGTCTACTGTCCAGTTCCTCATGATATGTCCAAAATTGTTTAAATCGTCAACCACACTTTTCTGGATCAAACTGATTACCGAACCGTGTCTAAAAATGCACACTTGCGCACCTCACCAATACAAATTTCTTGTCAAGTTACTCCTCTCAGTACATGATTGCAACTTAACCGGGACTTGTGTTTTCTTTCCCGCATCATTAAGTTAATTCCTAATTCTTCATTCGTACGGTCGTTCTCTGACTCCTCTAACTCCTCTTCTTCCTGCTGTGATTCCTCTTGGTTTGGACGCTCGTCCACCATAGCATTTACCGTACACCTGTTGAACGTTATATCGTCCCTCAAAAGGTTAAAGTGCGTTCCGCCACTCACCTGTATGTGAACTTCTTTCAAATCTTCCTCCTCTCTCACTCTGGGTCCGATATACTTGACTGAACAGCACGTACCATGGTGTAACCAGATTATTACTCTAAACAAGTCATTTGCCACCAGCAACACTTCCGGTATTGGTTCTCTACCCGGTAACCGTAATGCCTTTAAATACTTCTGCATCATCTGTTGTTCTATTATTCCGTATAATTTCTGGTTATCCCTTAACGTAGTTGCTAAGTTGTCTCTCAAAGCCTTGTGATCCTCTTCCAGGTTCCTAACCTAGGCGTTCTCCAAAACGAGTTGTAATCTGACAAACAGTGCGTCTGCTCCACAGGGGACTCCTTTACCATGATTAACCCTTTTAACAAAGCATCCAGATCTACCGGTGTTTCACCCTGATCATCCTTCCTGTTACACCTGGACCATGCATCTGCAAAGATGTTCTCTTTCCCTGGATTGTATTGTATCTCAAAACTGTATTCACTCAAATCGTACAACGCTCGTGCCAGCTTACTGTCAACTAACTTCATTTTGTGCAGATAAACCAATGGCCGATGATCCGTAAATAGAATAAACTCTTTCCCTAATAAGAATGGCCTGAAACTTTTAATTCCCCACCTTATTGCCAGGGACTCCCTTTCAATGGTTGACGCATTCCTCTCGCACGCATTGAAAAAGTGCGAGTTAAAGG
This sequence comes from Trachelipus rathkii, assembly GCA_015478945.1. Lineage (NCBI taxonomy): Eukaryota > Metazoa > Arthropoda > Malacostraca > Isopoda > Trachelipodidae > Trachelipus > Trachelipus rathkii. Next base: position 12,734 of record JABUQX010002592.1, on the reverse strand, counting down.
CCATGACCCTCCTTTCGTCACCTTGTTTTTGGCATAGACCAGCTCCCATACCAGAACCACTGGCATCTACAAAGCAACTCCAACGTTTTAGCTCCTTCCGAAAAATTAGGAATGTTGTTCCACCGATTCCTTCATTCCCTCTTTTAACCCTGTAAATGCCTTTACTCTTTCCTCCGTCCACTCAATCATATCTTTCTGTCTGCCTTCCGTTAGTGCATTAAGAGGTGCTGCCACCTCCGAACAGTTATTTATGAACTTCCTCTGGAAGTTTATCATGCCTAGATTCCTTTTTATTTCTCCAACAGTATTTGACCTCTCCAGCCTCTCATCCTTCTCCACATATTCCGGAAGCTTCCTGATCCCTGTTCTACTGATGATTTGTCCTAGAAACTTTACTTATTTTTTTACCCAACTACATTTCCCAACCTTGACCTTTACGTTGGCTTCACAAAACCGTTGTAATACCTTGTCTATTAGCAGCAAGTGCTCCTCAAAACCTTTTGACATTAATAACACGTCATCCAAGAACAACACCACCTTATCTTTGATAAATGCCATCATTATCCTTTGCATTTATCGCTGAAAGGCTGCCGGACTGTTCTTTAAGCCAAAGCTTAGTCTTTTGAACCAGTACTGTCCACTCACAGTGGAGAAAGCCGTGAAGTTCCTACTATCCTCTGCCAGGTTCATTTGATAGTAATCATTAACCAGATCTAAGCTAGTAAAATATATAGACCCGTGACATGCGTAAATAGTTTCCAGAATGTTCGCCATTGGGAATTTCTCCGCCTCCTTTACCTGTTTTAACGTTCTTTAGTCCACACATAACCTGAGTGTACCATCCCTTTTACGGATAGGCACCACCGGTGAACTCCATTCCGCTGCACAAGGTTCAACTATGTCTTTCATACATAACTCTTCCACCTGCTGTTCAATCTCCTGATTCGTTTTCTGGTCAAACCTTCTAGCTCGTTGGTAAATAGGCGTTTAATCGTGCAATCGAACCTTATATGGGGTCATCGCAGCTTGACTGACGTCCGCATCACTCCTGCTAAACGCCATTTTGTTCTACCACAAAACCTCCAAAACTTGTTCAACCTGTTCTGGACGTAATTCTACCATGAATTTAATTTCGTCCTTCAACTTTTCCTTCGTCCATTCTTGTTCATCCACTCTTCCTGTCACTTCCTGTACCGTTGTGTTCACTGTACATGTTGCAACCTCATACTTCCTTAATTTAGGCCTATTTGTTCACTACTGTTCAACTTTATGGGCCCTGATATTAATTTTTTTAACAGTACCGTACCTTCCTCCTCATTCCATTTCATCAAACCTGGCAAAACCTTAAATCGATTGTTATATCCCTTTTTATTATCTTCTCTACTTTCTATTAATAACTCCTCTGGTTTTGCATGGTACTGCCCTTCATGACTCCTTGGTTTAACTTGTTTCGACTTCCATTTCACTTTAACTGGTACCCAGTCATTTTTATCAATCACCATTTTACCTGTTGTATGTACCGGAATCCTTGTTACCGTTCCTATACAGTATTCAGTTCCACCCATTACGTACACTTGTTCCCGTACACCATTATCACCATACCGTCTAATTGATTCATCTCTAATATCAAACTTTATGCTATTTCCTACCAGAAAAGGCATACCTAACATTACTCCTTCCTTTAAATCCTCAATAACCCGAAATTCCAATTGTCCATAGTTAATATCGTCAATACTTACCTCCAAGAATGCTGTTCGGTGAGACTCTACACTCTAACAAGGATCACACAGACCTCTCAATCTCATTTCCTTGTTTATTACAGTCGGATCTGGAATCTTCCCGAGCTTCTTTTTTCCTATCAAGCATTATTGAGATCCCGAATCTACTGCTGCTAACATCTCAACGCCATCCAATTTTACATTAATCTTTATGAGAGATGCCATCTTCACACTGTCAAGACCAATCATTCCGGTATCACTCGTTGTATTGTATACTCCTGACATTATTTACATAATCTCCTTTTCTGTCTCATTTGTGTACGCTGGGGCAATGACCCAATCCCCTTTCCACCTTGACCTGTAACAAACTCTTCTGCCTATGGATTCAACATCCACCTGTCCTGAATAACCGGGGCATCCTGTTGATCTATCCTTGTTGTGGCTGGCTTCGACACATCCCGGCTGATGGCGGAGCAAGTTCGTTTCCCGAACTCGTTGTTTTCCTTTTCTTTATTAACTCCTCTATTTCTTCCCTCTTTGGACAAGAATCACGCCAGTGCCCGATCTCGTCACGCAAGAAGCATTTCCTTTCCACCACTCTTTGAATCTCTTGTCCTTGTTCTTTGTTTTCATTCCTACGTTGGGATCCTTGTCCTCTCCTTGATGGGCAATCCATTAGCCTTTGCTTACCACTTCCACAAGCCAAGCACTACCCATTAAACAAAAAGCAGTCATGTTTCATGTACCCAACCCTGTCACAATGATGGCACCTTAACCTTGATCCACTATATGGTCCACCAGACCTTCTATCATACTCCCTTGGTCCACTACTACGTTGTGGTGACGGTTGTTCATACTGCATCCTGTCCGCATACTTCATTCTTTCTTCTCCTTGAGGGATGGCTGCCCATATCGGAATTGTTTCAGCCTCTGGTTCCGTGTGTTCATCAAGTTCCTCATAACGAGCCCAGTTCACCATATCTTTCCATCTTACCCTCAGACTTTCCTTTTCTCCACTCATCCGTAATTTAAATCGTCTTGCTATCTTTTTGGGCTGGCATCTTATAAATTGCTTCTTTAGTGTCTCCTTGTCCCTCTGTTCTTCATTTGTAGCGGCCTCATAGGTCGTCTGCATTCGTAATGCAAATTCAGCGATTTTCTCTTTTCTCTTCATCTCCATTCTCCAGAACTCCTTCTGGAGATCCATGACCTCGCTATCTTTTCCCTCCTTGCACCAGTTTTTCAACCTTGCGACCACAGTGACATATTTCACCTTAGCCCTGTACATACTAAAATACATCCTCAATTCACCTCCTTTCAAAAAGTTCCTTAATTCTACAACCCATCTTTTTTTGTCACGCCCCAACTGTTTCTTCGCATAACGCTCGCAGTCCTCGATGAAAGCATCGAACGTTTGGACTTTTTCTTCACCATATTTCAAGGGTTTCACCGCTTTAATATTTACCTTGCTGTAAGTCCGCATTACTTCTAGCAGTTCACCTGCCAAAATAATGAGCACCCTGTTTACAGCCAAGTTGGACTCCATTCCTGATTTTTCGAGTTCCACCAGCCTTTTTAATCATAATTATCCTCCTTTATTTACTTCACTTTCAACCTCCGACTCTACTTCTGATACCGTGCTATCATCACACGTGTACTTCCTTACTGATTGTTTCCTCCTTTTATTTTTTCCTCTTCTTTCTTCTTTTTTCATCACTTTCACTACTCACTTCAGTCTTCCTTTCGAAAATGTCTTCTTTAGTTTCGTAATTATTCTCATTTCTATACTGTAATGCATATCGCTCTTTTTATTTACCTTTAACAAAGTAATTTTTCCACACTGACTGTTCAACATTTACTTTATCATCCTTCCCCTTATCAAGTTCTTTCAACAGGTTTCCTCCTTTTGATGCCTCTAAAACCTGTACACAGCTCTTCATTATCACCATCACCTTCTCTACATCTAGATTTTCTGACTCCTTCATTAAGGCCTGCTGGAATCTTTCCAGATGCTCCATAGCCTCGGAACCTCCACGAGCTTCGTTATCCTTAATCTTTGCGTCAGTCCCCATCATGAATCATCAGGATTATCCCTTGTTTAACCGGGCAGAGCGTATCAAAAAAAAAAAACACTAAATCTATATAAACTCAAAAAAAAAATTATCACCCTGTGTGTGTGTGCACGTATACAAAATAGTTCTTCCCACACCCAAGTGTCTTTTAAGGCAAAAAAAAAAAATATCAAAAAAAAAAAAAAAAAAAAAATATCAAATCACCCCGTCTTAACCCGTGACCCAATTGAAGACCGGCTAAACACAAGAGCCACCAAAAATTTTGTTACCGGACACAATAAACCAGTCTGAGCCACCGTACACGCGAGAGGTCAATAAAGTTCTCCCTGTCTCAATAACGGGTCCAGAAAATAAGGCAACCAGGTTTTTAGCAGTATATTTACAAAGCCAAATATAAATAATAATAATGTTCAATATGTAAACTAAATCAGTACCCAAAATCCTACCCTGGCAAGCCAATATAATCCCCAAAATAATAAATTAAATAAATTAAACAATAAATAATAATCTCCACAAAATGTAAATCAATGAAATCAATTAAAGAATAAATAACAATCCCCACAAAATGTCAATTCATGAAAATCAATGAAAGATGTAAAATAACCCACAGGAAGATGTTTTCAAGTCCGAGGAAATTAATTAAATAGATATATATGTGCTACAATAGACAACCCGATTTCATTGCTGGACCAACATGTGACTATTTACGATCACTTTGCAGTCTTTCTCTCCCACTTTTTAACCCTATGAAGGTTAAATTTTAAAATGTTACTCCAATGGTGTCACACCAAAATCCGTTCACAACCGTTCGTAATTCTCTTTAAAGTTTAAATGAGATAAGGAACCTATATGTCTAAGGAAACAATTCTAACGCTGTGCAATTCCCTTTGGTTCCAGTGAAGGTAGGGAGTATACTCAAGTACCCTCCCAATCCAGTGAAGGTGGAGAGTACCACTCGGGCACCCTCCCGATCCAGTGAAAGCAACCTCAGAATCCAAACCGGGCCTACCAGATTTGCGTAGGCTGGGATATCCTTGAAAGCTAAATCGTTTTTCCGGAATTCGTTTAGGTTGGGGAAACGTTACAGGTAAACACTTGTAAAAATCTTTCCAGGTTGGGCAACGTGTACAGGTGAACCACATTGTGAAAAATTCTTAAGAGACTTGGGGGAACGTTACAGGTAAAAGTTGTGGAAATTCTTTCCAGGTTGCGGAAACGTTAACAGGAACACTCTGTGGAAAATCTTTCCGGTGGGAAACGTTACAGGTGAACACTTGTGAAAATCTTTCCAGGTTGGGCAACGTTACAGGTGACTAAAAGTCTGGATAGTCTCGGTATCCAGTTCCAGTTTCCAGCCCCGGTATTCGGTCCCGGTATTCATCCCCTTGAAATATGAGAATAAATCGTCAGTTATATTTACACATAGTACACAATAGAAATACTGAATAATATTATAAAAAAATATAGGTATGATAATAATGATAATAATAAATAATATTAACAATACTTAATTAAAAAAATAATCACAACAAAAATTTTAATAACCAATTAATAAAATTTATTCCATAATTTATAATACTTAATTAAAAAAAAATCACAACTAATAATATTTAATAACCAATTAATAAAATTTATTATAATTAATAATTAAGAATAAAAAATAATTAATAATAATAATAATAATAATAATAATAATAATAATAATAATAATAATAATAATAATAATAATAATAATAATAATAATAATAATAATAATAATAATAATAATAATAATAATGAATGTATAATAATAATAATAATAAATATAATTAATAATAATAATAATAATAATAATAATAATAATAATAATAATCAATAATAATAATAATAATATTAATAATAATAATAATTAATAATAATAAGAATTAAATTAATAATAATAATAAAATTACGGTTCCCTAGGAATAGAATGTTTCTTGTCACTAAAATTTCTGAAGATGCCCCAGGTTTCTGACTAACGCGAAACGTATATAAAATATTGTATATAAAAGTTTAATTGTGTAAAATATCTTTAATTTACGCCTGATAAAAAAGATCTTAATATTGTGCCGAAGGGTATATTTTCACACAACAGACACGACACACAACACACACCACACCCACACACACACACAACATAACACACACACAAGCACACACACACACACGCACTATATATAATATTACTAGTATAATATATTATATTATTTATATATATTAGTCTATATATATATATATATAGGGATTATTATACTAATAAAATACTATAATATATATATATATATATAGGTATATATATAGAATAATATATATGATTTATAATAGTATATAGGTATAAGTATGATAATATCAGTGCACAAGTGAACCTGCACCGTAGTTTCTTCCATTCAAAAGTATAAAAGGTATCGGTGATTCTTGATTACTTAAGGCTCATGATTGTTCATATGTCCACTCCCGCTCTAAGCTCGAGTAACGGTATCTCTAGGATGTATTATTTTAGGGGTTGTCCTCCCTCTTTTAGAGCTTTAGTCCTTTGTTTATTACTTGTGCTTCCTTTAGTTGCAGGCGTTCTCTGTGTCGATCGGAGAAGGTTGTTATTGATGCCTTTTGTGATTAAGTGGGTTAGAATCGGTGGGTGGGTGGTGTGGGTGTGGGGGTGTAATAATAATAATATAAATCAATATATAATTAATAATATATAATAATAATAATCAATCGAAATCAACAGAAAAATCAACACCATTAGAATCATCGTCATAAGATAATAATAGCTCTCAGGCACTACTCGACAGTCTTAGTCGAATACTATAGTCATTCAAAAGAGTACACAGATCTAGACGAGTATCAGCGGTCTAGTCTATAATATATTAATACATATAGTTAATATTATATTTTAAATAAATTTAATTAATATTTATTAATATATAATTATATAATTAATATATTATAATCAATATAATTAATATTAAATTTTAAATTTATATATATAGATAATAATATATAATATAATAATTAATATAATATAATAATAAATATAATTATTTATAATAATATAATAATAATTGGATATCATTGTATTATTATATTAATTCAATATTTATAATATTAATATGCAAATAATTAATGCATATTAAGTCAGTGTCGTGAGAGTAGGAAATTCCCCGAATAAGATTTCACAATCAGATTTACTTTAATTATTATAATAGATTTATTGCGCCGTCATAATAATAATAAAATCAGGATAAATATGACTTACTCAATTAATTCAATAATAATAATAATGAATAAATCAAGCTGAATGAATAATTTACAATTACAATCATATTAATATATACACTCCCATAATACCAATAATCACATAATTGTCAATACATAGATGAATAATAATAATAAGAATAATAATAAATAATTTTCCCTTACTCAGATTTAATAAAATAATAATTATTAATATCACTCCACCACATATTATAAAACTATCTGGTTCCAGAATAACTTTTCCTTCAATTCACGCCTTGCGAACTCACGCACCTAACCCACACTCTTTCTCGCAACAATTTAAACCCATAGCACCTGCGTATTACTTACATCTAGCTCCAGATCGCTTCAAACTCCACCTGTAACCTTATACTTTTCCACTGTCCTCCTCACAACCTTGGAGCCAAACCTCCGGCATGTTACCAGTGGCAACTGTCCCACAAAAACGCTACCCTGCATGATAACACTCTAATAATCAAGTGGGTCTCATATTATTAGAAATAAGCCCTGGGTATAACCCGGTTCGGTAACTTGAACCTCGCAAAACATATAGCATTTCCCGATAACATTCTCAATTAATCACATATCCTATAACTCAACACCTCGCCAAATATCTCTCAAACTCTACCCTTGAAAATATGAATACTCAGCGTTGCCTATCACATGTCCATTCTTCACACCACCTTGATCCTAATGTTTAACATCAGCCTACAACACTACTTTTGGTTACCACAACTATCTTCAATAATTCAAATAGTTTTCTTTAAAACTTCAAATCGTTGAACTATCAATGTTTTTCGTTTCTCCTGAATTTAACAAATTTACAAAGAATGCGCAAGGACAACTGTATTCCCGTCAATTTAATTCTCACACCTTTGAAGCGGATTTTTTCTGAATAGATAGTATTACTGGCACTTACATGATTTCCATAGTTTTTACAAAAACTTTAAAATTGATGCCGGTGGTCATTATCCAAATAATGCTTGCGATCCATTATCCGTTTTTGTATCGAAATAACCCCAGTTCCGCTCACCGAACGCAAGCGGCGGTCCTCTCTTTATGTTACTTCTTTACCCAGCGCGGCGAACAGGCACTTCACCTTTTTGAAATGTATGAACATCCCGGGGTGTTCATTCGTAACTTGTTTAAAGCGGTACTTGTTTCGTTTTCTTGAGGTGATTTCCTCCGCTCACGCAGCTTCTTTTACTACTTTCGTTTGTTGCTTAATAATATCAGTTTTTATATTATAATATCTTAATTCTTATCTTGTTTATTTTTTATATTCAATTTCATATATAATTTTTTTATAAATATTTATTTCTATTAATTTGATATAATTTTTATTGTTAGTTTTTATATATCTTATATATTATTTTATTTTATATTTATAGTGTTATTTATTTACTATTTATTGCCTATTGATCTCTATTATATAGTATATGGTATAATTTTTATATTAATATGATATTATATTAATATTATTTATAATATAATCTTTTTTATTGTATTGTTTATCTAGTATTATTATTGTATTATTAAATTTAGTTTTTATATTATATCCCTGTTCTTGTTTATTATATATAATAGTTATTGTTTATAATCTAATCTATTTTATTCTATATATGTTTTTATATTTGTGATTATAATATTTAATATATTTAATTATTATATATTATTATAGATTTATATATATATAAAAATAGTATTATAAGACTCATTTATATCTATATAATTAGTAAATTAAATATTTAATTTTTATAATAGATATTTTGGTATGAATATTTATATTAGTATATATTTATTAAGCAATTAGTGTTTTGTTATCTAAGTTATAATATATTTTATACATATATTTAATTATTAGTAATAAAATCCTGTATTCTGTTGGATTTATTTATTTATTAGTATAAAATGAATTTGGTTAATTTATTTTAACTACATATATTATATAATTTTATTTATATGATTAATAAATTTATACTATATATATTATTTTATTATTATATTATATTATATATTATAATTTATATTAGATTTATTTAATATGATTTAAATAGAAATGATATATTATTAGGTACTATCGTGCATTTCAGCTGTTTAAGTTAGTTAGATTACCGCTAAGATTATAGTTAGGTCATCTACTTTTGCTATTAGAGTCTCTAATAGTACTTAGTCTAATTATTTATTATCTTTTATAACAAAGTGTGTATCAATATAAGATTATCTGTATAATAAATTACATTGCTATATTATAAGAGTAGGATTTAAAAAATCTGAAATCATTGAAATCTAAGAAAGTTTTGACCACAGATAAAATAATAATTAGTATTAACTTCTTTGTATAGGTACTTACCATGGGAAGTACTATCATTGATAGTAGTATTCAGTGTTAATTATTAATCCAAATAAATAGACAATAAACTGTCGTAGTTCCCCGCATGCATTTCACCCTGATGAAGGCCCCCGCCGTCGTCGCATTCTACGAAAAGAAAGTAAACATTACTCGTTTCTCCATCGTAGCATCTTAATATTATACTTTTATTTATTTCACTCGGTATTCATATAAGTGTATTCAGATAAAACAAAACTCTTTCCAAAATGGTTCAAAATAGTTTTGAGTAGAAGTAGTTGATGATACCACTCTCATAAATTTAATTTTGAGGTAATTCTCTCTCTTACGTTCAAAGGTAGCATTTGGTTCTTTCTGTATTAAATATATAGTTTTTGAACATTTAGAGACTCTATGTCTTAATTTTAAAATTATAGTAGTGAATTGATGTATATAGAGTTTGATAAAATAATTTTTGGTCAATCAATATTAGGAGTTATCCTCAAATTAATATGTAACTATTTTCTATTGATATTTAATTGGTTGCTATGATTCTTCGATATTTTTACTAAATGTATTAAGGTAGACCTATTATATTCATATAAATAACTATAGATTATTAATTACAGTACCGACTGCTACCCTAAGTCAATATACATTATAATAAAATATTTAAATCGTAATATAATAACGATAATATATTCTAATATAAAATAGTATTATTCTTCTAAATCGATAAAAGAATAAACTTATTTTGTTCTGAAAAGATAAAATTTAATTCATAATTATTTTAACTTTATACTTATACTTAGTTAATTAACTTAGAAATTTATTAATAAGCGGCGATAATTTCGTAAACTTTCTTCTATATTAATTTTCATCATATCGATTCTTTCTAATCTCTCACTATATTGATTTAATCAATATTATAAATATAATTAGTAATATAAATTTTTTTATATTAATTATGTAGAAAAAATTTTTTAATATTATTAATATATTTTATTCATTAAAACCTATAATATAACTAATCAATACACTTATATCGTTTTCTATAATTCCTCGTTTTCCGTTTTAAATAGTCCTTAGGCTGTCGTCACAGCCACTTCATACTAAATCATTGGTTTTCGATCGTTTCTAGTTCCAAAATACTGACAATATGTAATATATTTAAAAGTATTTAGTCATGTTACAGTATACGTATATAATATTAAACATCTTGACCTGAGAATTTTCCTTAATCAAAGGATGACGAAATGGAGTCAATAAAGAACTTAAAACAGTTGTATAATATTTAAATACATTATATTATGTGCTATACTTAATATATGTACTATTATTATAGATATCAATAGCATTATAGTATTAAAAATGTCTAACCGGTTATATTTAGTATAAATACATAAATCTAAGTAAATCTAAAAAATTGCCTTCTATAGTATACTTTCCTATATTAACTTGTATTGATTTATGATCTAAATAAACCCTTAATGATATTTTTTGATTAGTTTATTTTATTTATTTATAATAATTTGATTTTAATACTAAGGCCCGAAATCATGGGGTGAATAACAAACCGCCATCCCCCCCTCGGCATCTTAATTGATATATATCTATTATCTTAATTGGGTTACTTATCTTAATATACTATTATTACCAGTTTCTTATTTTTATTCTTATATTTAACGGAATCACATCTGATAAAATCAAACACCCAATTTATACATCTGACATGATATATTGAATCCCATTGATTTACTATTTAGATTCAGTACTTTTTATTTAAATACTAATTATATTCATACCCTTATTGCGATCAGTTAAAATCATAAATCCATACCAATATACTATGCGTCCACCATTACATATCTATTGTAATTTATCATTGAATCTTTTAGATGATTATTCAATGTATATTTTCAGTATTATTGGTAAATTAAACTAAAACGTAAACTTATTCGCTAATTACCAGATCTAACATTCGCTAATCAAAGGTTATACATATAATAAGTCTCTTTATGTAACTTTAGGCCATTACAGTTAAAAATGCTAATAAGACAAAATCCTAGATCACAAAGATCAAATATGAGTTGACGATAAACATGAAAATTAAATTATAGAACTTAATCAAGATGTCTCTCCTAGAGCAAAATAACAGACCAAAGCATACAATCATGTAGTATATAAATTAGTTATAACCAATATGTTATTGATTTCTGACTCTGTATTTATATATATTTTTATAAGCTTATGTCTTCCAACAGGATGAAATATAAAGTATCTTACCTGAGATAAATCTTTATCTTTAATGTAACCTATCCTACCATAATATATTGATCCAATTGTTTTTGATTAATTAACTTTAATGACTGTATATTAGACAGGATAATCTCATATTATTTGTTATGTCATAGTAGGTATTATAATCATAACCATAAGAAGCTATTTAGTAGGTAAGTTACCATGAGTCTTCCTGTCAACTTCTTCTACTAATAGTCAATATACAGAGGCTACCCGAACACTAGAATCGCTAGATCATTATAATTTTGACGTGTATACATATATAATATAGTACTCTGATTAATACGTGATTCTCAATCGTTTATGATAAATATATAAACTTCAATTGCTTTAGAAAAAAATTTTTCAAGGTATTAATAAAAATAAATATAACCTAAAATAGATTATACTTATAAATAATAGTCATCAATAACCTAGGTCAAAATGTAGAGATTATGTCATGACAAATTAAGTAAGAATATTCTGACAAAGTAATATACGTAACTTTATTATATCCCTAATGGTTAGGTACTCTTGCTTGTGTATGAGAGTTGTTGGATTTACCCCTCAAATTGTAATTATAATGACAGTTGTAACCACGATTATTTCATTGTTTTAAGGCGTGTCTTAGTTTTCTGTATGTGATATTATCTATTATTATCTATTAATTCAGAATATAGAATGCCAAGTAAAACTTTTATTATAAAATGTGAAAATAACACTTTTGTATTACGTTACGCGTTATATTCGTGATCAGTGTATAAAAAGAAATTGTTTTATGTTATGTTTATCCAAAATGAATACTCGAAATGTGACTGAATTCAATATATCAAAAGATCAATTGATCAATAGATCAATATAGATCAATAGATTCTGGTGTTACAAGGATTAATTCTAATAGTAAGTCTGAAAGTAAATAATGAGATTTGTGTAAGGGTAGTTTTTTATTTAACAATGTACTATGTCGATTTCAACATGTTATTATAAGATGACGGAATAAAGTTATAAATCTATATATTGAATTTAGTATATTCATGAATTTAGAAATATATAATTTGAAGC
>JABUQX010002591.1:27500-36338 GCA_015478945.1 Trachelipus rathkii | reverse complement strand
TTTAAAATTACAGCACATGAAAAAAAGGAATCGAATCAACTTGTCCTTTCATTGCATCAATATATGTGAGATTTTGACTTGAAGCTACAGTTGGTTAATTATTACTCTCTCTCTCTTCTCTTAAAGAATGTTAATGCATTTGATGTGCCTATGTAAGCAATGATGTTTGTTTTCATGTCTCCGATTTGAAGTATACAGAATTTTTTTATCTTATGGCTCAAACTATCCTGTCAATCGACTACAAAATGCATGCTCTCTATATCTGTCTCCCTCAACCAACTATCCTAAATTCATCGACTACTTAAACTCTAATTTAGAATATATTCTTTCCTCTTCCACACCTTTCTTTTAACTCGACATTCTTGGCGATTTCAACGATCACCACCGTCAATGGCTTTCCTCTAATTCTCAAGATAAGCTTGTGAACTTGCCTACCACTTTTCTAATCATAATAGTAACTCGAGGAGTTGGTGTAGCTTAATACTCGTATCCCTGATCGTCTTGGAGATGAACCCAACATTCAAGACCTCCTTCTTATTCTCTTAAAACTCTTTCCTACTCTCAGTTCCTCCGATCACTTTCTTATTCCTGTATCCCGTTCTATCTCTTCAAATATTCCGCAGGAAAGAACCCAGCCTACGGTGACGAAACGTTTTTGTCATTTCTGTACTGCTTTTTTGTTGGACTTGCGGTCGTACTTCTTTGATTTCCCATGGAATGACTACTGCTTCCGTAGGAGGGGTACCCCGTGGGAGGGTCCTTCGGAGCAGAACGCTCAGAACGCATAATAACGAGGTTATTCTATCTGGTATGGAGGCGTACATTCTATATTATTTCCCTTCAACTGAAACCTAACAAACCTTGATATAACTCTGCTTGTTCTCGTGCTATTCGCCACAGGGACGCTGCCTTTAGGAATTACCATCACCTTCAAACTCCAGAAACCCAAGCAACTTACATTTCATCCCGGAACCGTGCAAAATCTATTCCCCGTGACACTAAAAAAAAAAATTTTCTCCATAATCTTTCCAGTACCTCTTCCTCACGTCCTTTCTGACATTTTGCATAAAAAAGGTTAACTCTAACTATGCTTCTTCCTCTTTCCCTCCTTTAGTATCTTCAACAGCTCAACTGGCGTTTTACCTTCCACTAAGCTGGACTCTTCGTTCAGACCTTTGCTTCTAATTCCACCTTAGACGATTCCGGAGCTGTCCCTTATTCACCATCTCCCCTCAACTCATTCATGCCTAATATTGCAATTTCTTCCAAAAATGTTATTTTCTGCTCTCTCTCAGAGTTTGGCACTAAGAAAGGGTACGGTTCTGACAGTATTCATTCTGTGGTTCTCAAAACTTGTTCTCCGAGTAGCACCATGCCTTGGTAAACCATTCCATCTCTATCTTCCTAATTCAACCTTCCCCTCATGCCAGAAACGTGCGCTTACTTAGCCCGAGCCAAAAATGGGGAGACCTCTTAGCCCTCCAACTATTGTCCATTTACTTTGACTTTTGTTCTTACTAAACTTTTCGAATCTATCTTCAAGAGAAAGATTTGGAAACATCTCAATTCTTCTATTCTAATGTATGACTTTCATAAGAAGCGCTCTATTGGTGATCTTCTTTTCCTTCTTTCTGATACTTCGTCCTCTTTATTTTGGCATTTCAGTGAATGTTTCGCTGTGGCGCTCGACATATCGATAGTCTGATGCAAAGCACAAAGCTCTGATTTCTATAATTCCCTCTTTCTGTATCTATCCTTCTCTTATCTGAAGATCTTCCCTCAGATTTCATATCCTTTCCGGTCATTCTTTAGCAGCTGTTGCAGACGGTCTGCGTTGCGTTCATCATTTAAATCTATAAATTAGTGGTGCTCCTCAGGGTTCTGCTCTATACCCAAACTCTCTCTCTACTTTTCATTAATGACATTTTTATTACTTCACCCACCCACTCCTATCCCGACGACTCCACCCTTTATTTTGATAGACGTTCTTCCCAACAACAACAATTAGCTCACGCTTGGAGGGAGTGCTTGGAGCAACTAACATCTGATCTTTTTCGAATATCTAATTGCTTTCAATGTCTTAAAACTCAGTTCCTCTCTATCTTCTTACTCGGCACAATCTTCCGCACAACATCTTCGGAAACACAACTTAAACCTTCGTCTGTATTTAATATTCTTGGTTTCTTTTTCTCATGACCTTAATTGGAAAGGTCATATTACATCACTTTCTAAACAAGCTTCAAAGAGGTTGGGTGTTGTTCTGAGTCGCCTTCAGAATGTCTTCATGTTACCACAGCTCCTTGCTCTTTACAGGGGTGTCGTTCGCCCTTGTCTGGAGTATGTCTCACACATCTGGGATGGTTCCACTCGCAGAACTCTTCTTGAAATGGAGGATTCTACAGATTTTTTCATCTTATCAACTCTCCTGCACTCACTAACTCTCTCCAAACTCCTTCTACCCGTCGAATTGTTGCGTCAATTTCTTTATTCTATCCCTATCATAACCTACACTGCTCTTCTCAACTTTTCAATTGCATACTTCCTCCATTGTGAAAGGTTCGTGCGCCACGTCTTTCTACACAGCCTCAGCCTCGTCCTTTCTCTATCCAACTCTTTGACCCAACACTTCACAGCTATGCTCAATCTTACATGTACTCCACTAGTAAATACCGGAACACACTCCCCTTATCTATTTTCCTAACCCCATTTGATTTACCAACTTTCAAACGCAATTTATTCCGTCGGGCATATCGGCCTATAAACTGAATCTATCTCGGGTATTCCCCCCCCGCCCCCCTTCCAACTCTGTTGTAATTAGGTAGGCCTTTTGCCTTTGACCACCAGACAATATATATAATATATATATATATATATATATATAATTATACTATATATATATATATATATATTATATATATATATATATAATATATATATATATATATATATATATAATATATATTGATATATATATATGAGCGTAACCATCCAAATAAATATTTTTAAACGTTTGAATATATAGAACAAACTTTTAAGATGGAACTATTTCTAAGATACAAAGGGCTTCTATGAGATATATGCTATATTATATACTATAGTATTATATATATATATATATATCATAGATATATTATATATACTATATATAGATAATATATATATTATACTATATATATATATATATATATACTTATGAATATAGATAATATATATATATATATTATATATATTATGTATTATATATGATATAATATATATATATATATATTATATATATACTAATATAATATTATATATATATTATTAGCTAATATATATACATTTATATAATATATAATATATTAGGATGGGTCTGGTTATAACTATATAGTTATAGTAATATACCTATATATACATATATATATATATATTATATCATATATATATATATATAATATATATATATATATTTCGTTTCTCGTGGTACTTCAAAACTTTTTACTATGAAAGGAAGACTTAGCAATACCACGAAAAATTTTAGGATAGAATGAGGATGTAGTGAGAGAAAGTGTTTGAACCACTTTTATGATGATGAAAGATCAATGAAATCAACAATGATTTTACATATTAACGATCTTTCTTACGGCAAGATAATTTTCAATACGTGGAAAGATTTAAGAATTGTAATACAAATATTAGAATTTTTTTTTAGCCCTTATTATATAAACCACACCATATCGATTTTCATGAACCTTTTATGAAATAAATCTTCAAATTTGTTTTACCTACAAATGTGAAATTGTGGGTGTGCTTTTATAACATTTTGCAGAGTTTTATTCCGACTTAATAACGGTTTTCAGGGTTATTTCCGATGTTTTTATTACGTTTTTCGTTATCAATGGCTCATTTTAGACATTTCATGTAAGTTTCATGAAAATCGAGAGGGTGTCGTATATTTAATAAGGTCCACATATTCATACCAGTACAGCATAACTTAAATACCTATATTTTGAATTAAAAAAAAAAAAATCCAAGTTCCGGTATATGAATTAGTATGAATAATCTTGTGCATTACTACATTAACTAAATGGTGAAGATGGAATAAAAAGAAACAAAACTGGTAACAGTTAAAGAAAAAAAAAAACGGCAACAACAACTTAGGTTGTAACGGTATATAAATATTATGTTAATCTTGAACTGCATCAATAATGCCTTAATAATAATAATAATAATAATAATAATAATAATAATAATATAATAATAATAATAATAATAATAATAATAATAATAATAATAATAAATCTATAAAATTTCTGGTAATAATAATCAAGAAGCTTTCAAACGATCCTATAATTTTGCGGTAATAATTTTTTCTGATGATCATATTTTTTGAATATCTTTAATACCCATATTTTGTTCGAAAACGTAAATACGCAAAAAAAACTTTGACTTCGGCTACATTTACATAAAATATTTTCAGATAATTATGTATATATTTACTTACATGTTTTATTTAAACTAAAGAATATCAAATAATATATGCAGAGCAGGTTGCCTTAAATGCATGGCAGACCGCTCGCATCAAATGCGTGCTGCCGATTGATTAACATACGGCACAGAGCACATTTGAAGCGAGCGGTCTGCCATGCATTTAGGCAACCTGTTGTGCATCATATCCTATGTATTCTTTAGTCAAATAAAAAATTGTTGGTAAATAATATCGCAAATTATATAATATAATATATTATTATATATATATTATATATATATATACTATATATATATATATATATATATATATAAAATATATATATATATATATATATATATATCATATATATATATATTATTATATATATATAAATATATCTATATATATAGATAGTATATAATTGTATTATAATATATTATACTATTATATATATTATCTCAAACAACCTACTAAATTAATTTTTTTATTTATATTTAAATGTGTGAATGTAATATGGATTACAGGAATATTGCAGGAATTCGAACACATTTTCCTTTGGCAACGTTGTTTAATGGGAATATTATAGCATCGATTATTATCTTTTATAAAATATCGATTTCATAGGATCCCCTTTTTCCCAACTATTACCAATTTTGCAACTCTAATAAGAAAATTTAAAAATACAAATACAAAACCCATTGCAGCCACCGTACATTAGGCACTTTATTGTATGAAACTGCTGTCCAATTTTTGTTCTGATTATCAGAAATTGCAAAAAAAAAAATTAAATTTGACCAACAAACTTATATTTGCCATTCACAAGATTCACTGCGCACATACATTAATAATATCGCATCAAGAGCCATACATAAACTTGCTGCATTGAAAACCCTGAATGGCACAGATGAAGGTCAACAAAATGAAACCGTCGCAATAGTCTACAGACAATACATCCACCCCTCCCAAATTATGCATCACCTACTTGGGCTCCTGTACTTTCACAGACCAACATGAATAAATTAAAATTCACACAAAACAAGGACTTAAGAATAATAACGGACTGCCTCCCCACATCACCCATTCATCACCTTCTAAATAAAACAAAAATACCCTCAATAAAAGACCACCTAGACATGATTGGCTATCAACTATACAAGAAATTACTACCCATAGACAACCCACAATCAGACACTCCAACACCCCCCCCCCCAACTTCAAGAACAAAAAACACCCAAGCATTACACTATTCAAACATCCACAAAACCCTACTTCCCCCCCCCCCATCTCCAAACATTCCTATCATCAAACACATTCACACACATATAGTAAAAGAGTAATCTCCGCATACCAAAACAACACCCTATTCCAAACACGTCCATCAGAAATATCTCCTACAGAACAATCCTTGGACGGAAAAGCTCGTACAACATTGTTCCGTCTCCACTCTGGTCACCACCCCTCTTCAGGAATATAGTTCAGAATAAATAAAGCACCCTCCCCTACTGCCAAAGATGTTTTTCCCCCACCCCAGATTACAAAATATCTAATACTGGACTGTATGATCCTAGTTCTTGAGAGTTGCTCGCTTCTCATAGGAAAGTAGACTGAGGCGGTAAAGGTATATTCTTAAACTATTTCTAAAACTTCGGATGAGTTTCATACAACAACAGCTTCAAAGGTTGCTAATGTACGGCGGGATAGACTTACTTTTATATGAACGATACACTAGATAAAACTCAACGCATCACAAACATTAAAAAATGTATCTTGGGTAATGCAAAGAACATTTTTAAATTTTTCTCATAAGACTTTTAAAAAATGTCCTTCAACAATACAAATATTACGTAAAACATTTAAAAGATTTTACGTGTCAATTAATTTATTAAAAAGACACAAATATAAACAAGAAATCTTGAGCAAAAATTGGCTTAATCAAAAACAAATATATCAATGTATTTACGTTGATCTTGCACACTGTATCAATATGCCTTAATAATAATAATAATAATAATAATAATAATAATAATAATAATAATAATAATAATAATAATAATAATAATAATAATAATAATAATAATAATAATAGACAGTAAGTAGAATCTGACAAAACAAGTCTAGAAGCAGGTACTATAAAAAGTTGGAATGTTTATATGAATAGAGTATTAAATTTAATAACACAACATATAGGATTCTCATTAATATATATTTGTTCTAAATATTTTGTTCTGATTTTGTTTTGTTTTGTTCTTGAACATAAGGTTTTAGTTCTGTTGTTAAAGTAATACTCTTAATTTGAGAATCTTACGAAAAGTAGTAGTTTAAATACTGAGCTATTCTATGGGAAAGAATATTTTGGAAGGTCACAGAAGAGAAAAAAAAGAAAAATCTGTAAACACAAAGGAACTTAAAAATCTAAGTTGTTCATTTGACAAAAACTAAGTTATATAAATATGTATAAATCTGTTTTCTATTTTGATGCAAAAAAAGTTGCTTATTAAAATATGAAAAATTTAAAGCATACCAAAGTTAAAAACCACTTTAAATGCTGTTAAATATCACCATAAGTTTTTACAAAATGAATTTATTGATTAACGTACAGTATTTAACGAAGACAAACCATATCGTTATGTACATTGTCCATTACATTTACAAAATACTACTGCAAGATGTATTGATTTTACAGCTTCATTTTTACCAGAAAATTAAAACCAAGAGGAAACCATAAAGGCAAAAAAAAATCTATTTCGAAAGACCTGTGAGGGAAACAAAATCTAACATCTAATAGTATAGCTGCTTCACAGATGATAGCATGACAGAGAATGAAATAAACAGCCTATACAGGCTCTGTATCCGTTTCAAATAAAGAATAGAAAAAAGTCAACATAAAAGTTTTCAAGTAGTAAACGTAGACTCGATACATATATGTTGGTGTACCGATATTTCCTAAAAATGGAATAAAAACATAACTAACTCCCTTATCTCTCACATGAAATATGATAGATTTAAGGTGATAAGTAACAGAATTGCAACATAAGAGCTAAATTTCATAAGCAACTACTGTAACTACCGTTTTAGCTTTTGCATTTGTGCTTACGAAACGTAAGAAATGCTCGAGTTTGGGTTTGTTTTACCAAACAGCGCAAAATCGTGAAAAATGATCAACAAACGTAAGGAATTTCCTTAATTCTGTAAGGTTGCTATTTCCTGTGTTTGCCGAATTTAGGCATGCTCTTACGAAAAAATGTAAACAAACAAGATGGCGGCGTGGTAGGTCCGTTTGGTTCGATGAATGTTTCATTCAATAAAATTAGCTTTAAATCTAATTTCTTCCAAATCGATAAACTCTATCACAAAAGTTGATCATTATTTGTAAAATAAACAATTTGTTATCTTTTTATTTCTGTTTATTCCATAACCACGTGGTCCATCACAACAGCTGATTCCAAATGTTTGTAAACAAAAGTAACTTTTATGAGAAATCGCGTTCGTTTATGCACGAAATTCGTGCTAAAATTGGGTAAGCATTTCTTATCGAGCGTAAGCACGAATACAAAAACGAAAACGGTCTTAGAAATTTAACATTATTATAATTCCCAAGAGTACTGTCCCAAATAAACAAACAAGCTTTTTTTCGGAAACTATTACATTCAAATGAACATACTCTCTGAGTCTATAAACTACCTTCTAAAATATATTTCTTTAATTCTATAGTATATATATTATATTTTTATATATATACATTTATAAAAAATATATATTATATATATATATATATATATATATATATATATATATATATATATATATATATATATATATATATAATATATTATATATATATTAAATTATATATTATATATAGTATAATATATATAATTATTATATATATAAATATATTCAAGTATATATATATATATATATATATCTTATTATATATATTTATATTTTTTTATGTATTTTATATTTTTTTTTTTTTTTTTGTTTTTGTTTTTTTTTGTTGATTTTAATTTTTGTGATTTGTGTTTTTCCCCCCCCCCTTGGTTTAAATATGTCTATATCGAATATATAAATAATATTATATATAATATAATTATTATATAGTATATTATAGTATATTATATATTAATATATATATATTATATATATAGTTATATATATACGTATATAAAATTGGTTATAGTATATATATATATATAATATATTATATATATATATATATATATATTACCTGTCTTGTAAGATAATGTTAAAAATGATGTTATATGTACTTTTTAATATTAAATTTGTTCCATAAGTCTTTAGTGTACACCAAATCTTAATAGAAAAACTTAAAGCTTAGAGATTTCAGGGATTCCGAACCAGGTTCGGTCTTAAACTTCTTTTTAATA
>JABUQX010002591.1:0-22500 GCA_015478945.1 Trachelipus rathkii | reverse complement strand
AAGTCCTCAATTCATCCTCCTTCCAAACTGTTCAATTACCTCTTCTTTTCTCCTGACGTATACACCTTTTAGTATTTCTTTTTTTCCCTCCTTATATAATTCCAAGCATCTATCTCTTTTGATTCTTCATCATTTGCTTTTAGTACATTCAATCACACGCTTTATTTTTTTACCTTTAACCGCTTTCATCAACCTCTTCATTCCACCATTCACTTGTTAACATTCTTACTTCCTACTTTAGCACATCCACATATTCTTTTGCACTATAACAATTGCTTCCTTCATTGCCCCCAGATTTGTTCAGTATCAACATGTTCACATTCAACCGTTTTGATTTACTAGCGAGCGCTCTAACATACTTATCCTTATTGTCTTGCCCACTTAACTTCTCCACTCTTAATTTTGCCTACTTCCTTTCGTATCACGCTTCTCTCCATCCAACCCCCCCTAACTTAATTTTACCTAGAAAAACATAATGATCCGATAATCCCATTCCTAAAACCCCTAACTGATTTAACATCCAAACATACTTCAACATCTCCTTCTTCACCAACACTAAATCAATCATACTCTTCACTTCGATACCATCTCTACCATATATATATATATATATATATATATATATATATATATATGTATATAAATAAATAAATATATATATATATATATATATATATATATATATATATATATATATATATATATATATATATATTTATAATAATATCTATATTTATATATATTATATATATATATTATATATATAATATATATATTATATAATATATTATATATATATATTATACTATATATATAATAAATATATATATATATATTTTAATATTATTATATATATATATATATATATATTATAGTATATATATATATATATACTATATATATATATATATATATATATAATATATATATATATATATATATATATATATTATATATATATATATATTCTTCTTCTTTCTTCTTCACCTTCCTCTTTGCGCCCCAAGATTGGGGGGTAAGGTGCTGTAACAAGCATCGGAAAAGAAAAGCAGTAGGAGAACATGACAAACGTCGAAAGAAGCCCAGCCTTACGCCCCCTCTGTACCATTAATTAGTGGGAGCTCGTCACAAACAGAAAATCCACCCTAGAGCAATCATGGGACCGCGACGGACCCTTCACTATGGTAAATCGTCAATGTAAGGGGTTCATATCACTGGCCCAGGGTGGGCACACCAACTGCCTTTCCCATAACAAAACCCCGCCATTTTCTCTATCATGCACCCTTACTCTCGCCTCTGCAAACTCAACATTTCTCTCCCTTAAGAACATTCGTTTAACTGACTCAATCCAATCTTTCCTCTTCGGGTTCCCAGCCGGTCGGTTCCCAACACACTCACCACTATATATCCGCTTAACAAACCGACTATCACTCATACCTTTTCCCATGACCAAAACCATCTCAACATATACTTTATTTATTTTCCATTTACCCTTTCTTCACAACCACACCACTCTCTATACGTTCATTTCCTTTGCTTTATTCAAATTCTTCTCACCCTAGCACCCCCTAAGATTGTCCATCTGACACACATTGAACCTTTAGATCTATAACTTCTTCATTCCAGACATAGTCTCAACTACCATTACTAACACAGGTAACAACATACCCTAATGTAAGACCCCTAGCACACTCAGACTTAGTCCCTTTGCATTCACCAACGATTTAATTGCACAGCCACCTTCCTGCCATTCACAACTTTCCTACTACAACACTCTGTATCGTCCGTTCCTTTCATCCAACATATACCCTAATATTTAAACTCAAGACACTTGTTCTAGCTGTCACCATCTACACATAACTTCAACTGAGGACGTGTCCTCGACTCACAACGCATAACCTACTCTTAACACGTTTCTTTCAAGCCCCTCCTTTTACCCACCCTGCCAAATCTATTATTCCAAATATCAATACTATATATATATATATATATATATATATATATATCTATATATATATATATATAATATATTATTATTATATATATATATATATATTATATATATATAATATATATATATATATATATATATATATATATTATCACTCATTACCTTTTGTCCTTTGAAACGAGCGTCCACTCTTGATGAAGCATTTTCACGGCTCGTCGACCACACGTCCCAAAGAAAGAGAAGATAGAGATGTGGGCTGAGAACGCTGGGCCCGCTCAAATACTTTCTTGAATGGCACTTACACATAAGAAGAACTCGTCTGCCCAACTTCAGTTTGTTTCCTATTTTATATATATATATATATATATATAGTATATATTATATATATATATTATATATACTATATATATATATATATATATATATATATATATATATATAATATATATATATATATATATATATATGTCAAAATTGGTGGGATAGTCAGAAACCTAAATAAAAGAAATCAAGGCTAGAGCAAACCTATTTCAAACAAGAAATTAAAGGAAACATGACCCCAATATACGACGTTTGAATGAGTGTAACAAATAAAAGGGGGTGGGAATATAAAAGAAAGAAAGTTCTAGACTTTATCATAGCAGTTGTGTTTGGGGTGAGATAGCTGGTTGGAAAAAGATGAGACGGAGTGGAAAGAAGATTTACGTCAGCTCTCCCCCCCAAAAAAAAGTAGCTATGCGATTAGGAAGTGTGAATAGCAGTGTCTGTTGTAATAGCAAGAAGAGTGTGAGTGATCCAATAACAGTTCGATGGGTAGAAGAGAGATTAAAGTGAGTCAGTGAGTGTAGAGGAGTTAATGACAGAATAAAAGCAAGTCTCATAAGGTAGGAATGAAACCACCTCAGAAATACGAGGTGTACTCCTTACAATTGCGAATAGCATCCCTATACTAAGGTTCTGAAGGCAACTTAAAACACCTGAACTCTTAGAAGTTTGCTTAGTAAGAGAAACAGATTTTTTTTCCTCAGAGATCATGAAAAAAACAAAAAGCCAAGAATACTTAAGACACCAGGAAGTTTGAATTGTTTTCCAAAGATGTTAGAGTCGTGTACACATTACGTCAAGTAGGAGTAGGAGGAATTACTTGAATTTTTTAGTTATTGAAAGAAACTGTTTTTAGTTCCTGTTAGAAATACGAGAAAGAACAAAAGGAAAGGTCGGTTTGCCAGTGCTCTCCTAACAGCATCAACTATTTTCGACTTTGCATAATGTTTTCCGGCCTGAAAAGAGTAATCAAGAACGGGGTCGTCTATATAAGATTGAATGGGTGATGAAGTTACAAATAGGTAATTAATAAAAAGTAAAAAGATAGTTGAGAAGAGAACAGAACATTTACCAGTACCACTATTGATAGAGTAAAAGGATGAGTTGGCTAGACACAAAAGGTCTTGTAGAATGACCAATAAGGAAACGGAAGAGGAAGGTTTAGAAAAGCTAGATTGTATCAACAGTTTTCGATGAGTTCATCCCCATTTGAAGAAACTGATTAAAATTTATGAGAAAATCAAGAGTGAGAGATATAAAATTATATCACTTGTGAAACCTTCCTTCGGGAAGTCAAATTGGCGACCTCGGTTAAGATTATAAGAATTAAGATATTCCTAAATCTTCCTATTAAGATTATAAGAATTAAGATATTCCTAAATCTTCCTAGTAAGGAAAGATTCGATATTTATGGATGTTAATGCAATAGGAGGATAGTTAGGGGGTGGGTGTGTGTGTGGATTTCATTTCTTTTCTTTGCATAGCTTTAATGAGCGCAGACCTACAGCTGTAAGGAAATGTAGTTAGTAGGAAGAAAATGATATAGGCTACAGAACGTTTCGAGTCACATTGAACCTATTAATTAATCTGCTAAAATAAAATTAAAATTACAGCAAAATATAAAATTCAATCATTACACGATATAAAAAATTAATTATAAAACATTATAAAAATTTATTATCAACAAAACAACAATAAGAATGAATATATATACTATATATATATATATATATTATATATATATATATATATATATATTATACTTATTATTATATATATAATATATATATATATATATATATAATATATATATATATATATATATTATATTATAATATATATATATATATTATATATATATATATATATATCGTATGTTATATATATATAGATTATATATATATATATATATAATATTAATATATATATAAACTTATATATATATATATATATATATATATATATATTATATATATATATATATATATATATATATATATATATATATATTATATATATATATATATATATATTGCGTACGACAGTTTGAAGAGCAACTTGATAGTTCAAAAGGAAGGGCTTGGTAATGACAGGGAGGAATTCACCAAGAGTTTGCCCTTCACAATGGGGATCCTCCTTTGCAATGCTGCTTTGTGTAAGGGAGTAGTGGCAACTCTTAGTTTCTTGCTTCACACACTGTTCTTCTTGCAGGAAAGTTAGAGCGTCATTTACATCCTAATAATAATAATAATAATAATAATAATAATAATAATAATAATAATAATAATAATAATAATAATAATAATAATAATAATAATAATAATAATAATAATAATAATAATAATAATAATAATAATAATAATAATCCCCGCAGGGGGGTATTGATTCTTATTATGGTGTTATGTTCTGGGTGAACTTGGGACATATCGTAGTGATAAGAACCAATGCTTGGGGGACTTTGTGCATCCCTTCGGCCCCAGCACTTGTATGTGTGTTTGTCACATACGTAATCTTCTAGTCTTCTTCTTTTCCACTCATTTTTTGGAATTAATTATCTATATATTTCGATCCTCTTCCTCCACTACAGTTTCTGTCTATAGTGGTAGCTGGGTTTGGGTCCCACTACTACTTGTTTATACCCTAGAACTGCTCACGCATGCCTCGGATTCCCGGTGCATGTTTGAGCACCCTATCCCCAGTTATAGGAAAGCTAGGGACAGGTGATGGATGGATGGATGGATGGATGGATGGATAATAATAATAATAATAATAATAATAATAATAATAATAATAATAATAATAATAATAATAATAATAATAATAATAATAACAATAATAATAATAATTTCTAAACTTAATTAAAAAAAAAAAGAATAATTTACATTATTAAGTTTAAAATAGTTATAATATATAGTTCTAGTATAATGCAATATTTAATGATATATAATTTCTGAAATAATAATAATAATAATAATAATAATAATAATAATAATAATAATAATAATAATAATAATAATAATAATAATAATAATAATAATAATAATAATAATAATAATAAAAAAATTTATCATTACCATCATCAACTGATCCTTTTATTCCCCAGAACTGGGGGAAGGGCAAGCAAACATGCACCAGAAATCCGAGGCATGTGTGTGAGCATTTCTATTGCATAAATAAGTGTGGTTGCGGAACCTAAACCCAGCTACCATTTTCCTTTTAGTCACCTATTATGATACCCAGTAGTACCTTGTAAAAATTCTCTCTACCCAACATACAGGGCATACAGGGATATCTAATTTTACCGGTATAAATATGTCTTTCTAACACAAAAAACAAAAGAATACTAATTTTGTACACCTCTTCAAATTCCACATATTTTGAACATCAACATTATCCAATGATTTATTCTTATCCAAACTTTATTTTGAGAAGTTATATTCAATTTATTTAATAATAATCCATCCATCATTCTCAAAAGCAGTAAATTTCTTTAATCTACAATCACAGTCGAACAAAAAAATACATATTTCAAGTTATACAGAACACTGTTCTACAACCACACAGTAGCGGCTTGATTCACTTTTATTCTTAAATATCTCCACATGATTTTAAGAATTTCCACATGAATTCTAGCTTTTCTTTACTTCTAAGTTTCACGTCTTTAGGAATTTCACAAATGGCAATGACATCAACACCAACATAATTTAATAATAATAATAATAATAATAATAATAATAATAATAATAATAATAATAATAATAATAATAATAATAATAATAATAATAATAATAATAATAATAATAATGAAAAACTTACTTGTTTCAAACAATCGTTTTCGAATATGAAATCAAATGAAAATATTGAAGCAAGCACAATAAACTTCTGATATACTTCATCTGAGGAATAGAAACCCAAGGGGAGTTACAGAGGCAAAAAAAATATATATATACATAAACAACGATTATATATATAAAAAAAATACATAAACAAATATATCTATAAAGTAAAATATCAATGAGATGGCCTACTTCACTGAACTGATTTTTTTTCACAATAAAATAATTAAAGAAAATTACCTAATGAAAGAAGTCGTTGAAATAAGAGTGAGAGTAATCATAAACACCAAACTTGGCCTTATAAAACGGTGCCAGAATCTGATTAACATGAAATACTGAAGGAGTAAATAGAAATCAAAATTCTCTTAATAACTGAAATACTCTATCAAGTCTAACACAAGTATATATATATTTATATATATAATATTATATATATATGATATATATATATATATAGATAATATATATATATATATATATATATTAATAATAATTATATATATATATATATATATATATATATATATAGATAGTATACTATATATATATAAACTCAGATATTTGTTCCAGTTGTCACTCATCCAACATGACTTCCCACAACGGACTCTTACTCACTCACTACCATTAACCTTACTCTTATCTACGTTTACTTTCAAAAACTCTACCTTTACACACCCTGCCAAAACCCTCTACCAATCCTCTCAAACTCTCTTACAGATTCATTCACAAAAACCCGAAATCATCCGCATTCACACAGTAAAAGCAGGGGCACCCTCCACTCTCTTTTCCATTCTCCATCATTTAACACCTTTCCCTGATCACCCCGACCTCTAATGCTTTCACAACCCCATCCAATACAAATTAAATAACCAGATAGATATAACACATTCCTACCTCACTCTGCTATTAATATTAAACCAATATATATATGATATATATATATATATATATATATATATATAATATATAATTAATATATATTATATTATATATATATATATATTATATATAGTAAATATATATACTTATTGTACTTAAAATCACACAGAAACAAAAAAACTAAATAAAAATAGAAATATATATATATAGTGCTATTATATACCTTTAATCTGAAGGTTTCGGAGTCTGTATTATTCGTTTATGAATCTTGTTATATATAAACTAACAGTTGTCACTGCCCGAGAATATGTAACAGACTTCACAATGCCTCAATGAAAACTTCTTCGAGGTGGTCTTCAACATTTTCTAAAAAGTAAAATATTATATATACAAAAACAAAAGGAAAATATAATCACGTCCAATTTTTCATATTATTATTATCTACCTCTTTTCCCCAGATTGCGGGTGAGGTGAATAGAATACACCGGAAACAGAATAGCAGTAGAAGAACATGATGCAAGTCGAAGAGACAAAAGCCCCTCACCGTCCCCTCCAAACGCCTGTAAGTGAGAACTTTGGTCGCCGTCAGAAAAATCCACACCTAAGGCTTTTACGAGACTGCGACGAACCCTCACTGTGGTATCTCGTCAATGTGGGGTTTATTCCCTGGGTCAGGCCCATAACAATATCCCCTCACAAAACCGCGCCATTCACTCCTATTATGCACCTTTCTTCTCGCCTCTGTCAAACTCACATTCTTTTCCATCAAACATTCCACTTTTTCTTTGATCTCCCAGCACACACACCATTATACACCGGCTTAACCAACTGACTATCATCCATCATTACCATATGACCAAACCATCTCAATGCACTCTCGTGTATTCTCTCTTTTAAGCCTATTTTCACACCACACAAAACCTGTCCTTAAATAGCGATTCATTACTCATTTTAATAATTTCCTCTCCACCTAACACACCCCTAAGGATTTGTCCAATCTGACACACTTGTTTCATAGATCTATACCTCTAATTCCATACCATAGTTTCACTATACATTAACACAGGTAACAACATACCTTCATACAAAATCCTAGCTCACTAATCACTAAACTTAGTCCCCTTTACATACATCAAGGATTTAATTGCACCAGCCACCTTTCTGTCATTTGCAACACCTCTTTACTAATTACCTCATCCCTAAAATATATATTTCTTTTTGCACCATCACACACACACACACACATCCCTACACACACACACACACTGCCAATGGCATGCAGATTTTCGAAGTGTTCCCCCAACACTACACTCTCCTCACATCATTTCATCAGTATGAAAACACCAATCCTATCAATATTCTATCTATTGCTATCGGAGATTTCCTCTGTACCCTTTTCCTAACCAGTTTCACTGTTCGTTTAACCTTCATTTCCCTCATAAGTATGCAAACTATTCTTTCACATATAATTTCCAAATCACCTTTCTTTTGAAACCCCTCATTATGTGGTTTTAGCAATTCCAAACACTTCTTTTTTTACTTAACCGCTTGCATCACCTCTTATATAATATATATATATATAATATATAAAGAATATATAATAATAGTATATATATATAATATATACGATATATATATATAATTATATATTATATATATATATATATATATATTATATCATATATATATATATATATATATATACATCATAATATATATATATATATATTATATATTATTTATTTATATATTTATATACATATATATATATGATATATAGTATATATATATATATATATATTATATTATATATTTATGCATTTTATCAAAGATATTTTTATTTTAATATATATTTATAATATATATATTATATATAATATATATATATTAAAAGGTAAAAGGAGGGGTTTGAAATTAAATGTAAATAAGAGAAAGGTGATAGTGGTAGATGAAGAGTCAGCCGTATAAAATCATGTTTGATGGTAGGCAAATGAAACGAGTATCCGACTATAAATATTTAGAATATACGTTGGATGAAAATGTAACTGATAATGCGGAGTTTAGTAGGAAAGTTATGAGTGGTGGGAAGGTGGCCGGTGCAATTAAATCTTTGGTGAATTCAAGGGAACTAAGTCTTGAGTGCGCTAGGGTTTTGCATGAGGGTTTGTTGTTACCCGTATTATCGTATAGTAGCAAAACTATGGTATGCAATAAGAGGTAAAGATCTAATTTGCAGTCTGTTCAGATGGATGATCTTAATGACGTGTTAGGTGTGAAAAGAATTCATAAAATAAGGAATGAGCGTATTAGGGAGATGAGTGACGTGACGAATGGCGTGAATGAGAAAATAAATGAGTGTATTATGGTGGTTTGCTCATATGGAAAGGCTGGATCATGGCCGGTTAGTTAAGAAGGTGTACAGCGGTGAATGTGTTGGAAAAGGGCAAGCTCTGAGACCAAAGTCAAAGTTGATTTAATTAGTAAAAATGTTTGAAGCAAAGGAATGTGAAGTTGGTCCAAGCGAGATGAATGGTGCATAATAGGAGTAAATGGACGAGCTGTGTGTGTGTGGGGAGGGGGGGACATGTTTGTGAGCCAGGCCCCGGAGATGAACTCTGGTATTGACGAAATGCCACAGTTGGTGACTGTCACAGTATGTGAAGCTTCAGGGAGGATTGTGGCAGTGACGATTTCACACTTAAGGGGGAGGTTACTATAGAGGGGGGGAGGGATTTGGATTTCTTCTTCGACTCAGGTCATTTTCTTCTACATACATTTCTATTTCTGGAGCATGTTTGCTCACCCGACCCCCAGATGATGACAATGATGGTGTAGCCACAAGGTTATGTTCCTGACCCTTTCCACTTAGCACAATATAACATCCTAATATTAGCCCGGTACTTCAATGTAAGCCATCCCGAATGGCTTAACACACACGCACAAACCAAAGAGTTGATGCACTTATAGACAACTTACATTCACTCAGTAACCTCAACAACCAAAATCAACCTATTCGCCAACCTTTACAACATAACCAGAACCCCACATCCATCCCTTGACATCTTCTGCTCCCCATAAATTCAAGTCACCACAACATGGCAAACTTTTCATGCTCTCTCCTCAGATCACATTCCAATACTAATCACAATTCAACATAAACAACCTGCATACACATCCTTTAAAACAAACATATATCAACAACAAGAAAGCAAATTGGCAAGCTAATACAGACATCATAGAAAAAGACTTACACTCCTTCCAAATAAGTGATTTAACCTCTCTCAACAAATCAATATATATCACTTCAATAAAATAATTCTAAAGGCATCTAAAAAATTCATCCCAAAAGCCCACCACAAACAATTCAACTAGGGATGTACCGATACCAGAAAAGAGGCCGATACCGATACCGATACTCTATTTTTTTAGGTGCCGATACCGATACTTTAATTAATATAATAAATACACAGTAATAAGATAGAACATTTGTGCACTGCTAGGCAACTCAAGATTGCATTCCCTGTACAAACAATACTTAGTCATTTATATTTCATATTTGGTTGTGCCCAAGTATATTTATTTTATAAATTAAAATAGTATCTTTAAGGAATAATAATTGCAAATATAATATTAATAACTTTTTTATGTTTGTGTTTATTTAAAAAATATTCCATTTCCATTTTCAAGTAAGTATTAACAAAGTTTAGCTACTAGCTTTATGTTTTAACATGATTACAATTTACAAGAAGATTCTTTAACTAGCTACAATATAAAGAATAAAAATAATGAAAGAGACCTCAATTAATCAGCCGAAAGTTAAAATAAAAAAACGCTATTACTCAAACATGACATAATAAAATACTCCTTTAAGATAGATATCATTCAATACTCAAATTCAAAAAATTCACAAATTGTGATGCAAAAACATTAAGCTTTCACTAGTATCTGGCGAGATACTGTTCCTTTTTGGGGTGTTTACATTCCTACCTAACCTACACTATAAATACGCTCTCTCTCGACTGATGAAGGAGGTGCTGATAATTATTTGCCTGCAAGCACTGATAATAATGAAAACCTTGGCCCATTTTCATGCCACCGCATGAAAGGATTCTCTTCTGTAGGCAGCATCTCATGTTTTCGTAGAGCCTCATCTCCTCTTTCACAGACTGCAAATTTGAATTATCTTTGCTCCATGATGACTGTCTCTTCAGTTTTTGATGAGGTTCCCTGGTGTGATTCCTTTGAAGGTGAATGAGATGTCAATGCAATTTCGGCCATGAACTTATCAAAGTCTAACATATCCAAATCCTCATCTTCAGTAGGTTTATTTGCTGAAAAGCCACCATCGTCACTATCAGTGCTGTTGCCAGGGGTTGCAGATAAGGCGGCTTCCACTTCTCTTCTCTTTTTTTTTTTTTTTTTTTTTTTGAAATGCTAGCAAGCTCCTCGGTTATGCTATTTTAATGCATTCTAGAAGTGGTTCACCGTCGGAGGTGCCATTCTTGTGGAGTTTCAGCTAGCTTAAGGAATTCCTTATTAGAACCTTTTATTTATTTATTTTTTTACAGTTGTCACCTCGCTCTCACGGGCAGAACCCTATTCAAGGAGTGGGTGTTGAACGGCTCAAAAATCCATCTAACAAGATTACGCTGATGAGCACAGACACCCAGGCTTTAAAGTGAGGGAAATTAAATTGGTAGGAAACACAGATGATGGAAGAGAATTCTACAGACAGGTGGCAGGAAGAAAGAAGCACCACAAGCGAACCAGTCTGGAGTTACTAGCATCAACACAAATTCAGGTGCTTACGACACAGCACTTGCCGGTAGCACCACGAGGGCGTCGTAAAGGAATTAATTGGTACGCGGTGGATAGTTCACTCGAGCACTTGCCGCTACAGTACCTATGAAAAGGGATAAAGCACCAACATCGCGCCGCAAAAATAATGGGTCAAGTGAACTAGAAAGTACAGGACAGTTTATAAGTCTTTTGGCCTTTGGACTCGACCCTATCAAAAGCCGGATGAAACCAGAGCCCCCGCCCCCCACAGATATGAGAGCAGTACTCCATACAAGGGCGGATGAGACCCTTGTATAGTTGGAGTAACTAAGAAGAGGAAAAAAGTCTCGCAGTCTAAACAGAACTCCCAGTTTCTTTGAGGCCGCAATAGCAACCACTGTGATTTGAGGTTTTCAAAACATTTTTTTGTTTATGTTAAGGCCAAGGATGTTTATATTGTCAACAGGAGAGACGAGAGAACCGACGAAAGAGAGATAGAAAGTTGTGAGAGAGAGATTTGTAGAAGTTGGGTTTTTAAAGAATTAAATTTCACAAGCTTGAGACGACCCAACCCTGAAATTCTATTCAGATCAGCGAGAATAGAATCGGAAAGATTAAAACGAGAGGCAATTCTAGAAGTAAAAGAGGGAGCAGAATTGATATGAGTTGAAGAATGAAGGGTCAAGTCATCGACATATGAGTGGATAGAGTTAGAGTGCAGGTGAGAAGATCATTGATGAAAAGCTGGAATAAAGTAGGAGATAAAACAGAACCTTGAGGAACACCACTGTTGACAGAAAAAGAAGTCGCTCCATCAACAACAGCCGACATTGAGCGATTTGAAGAAAGCTAGACATAAGTAAGCAAAGAAGAGGAGGAAAGGAGGGGACCTTGGAGAGCAGTGACGCGTGCCATACCCAGTCAAATGCTTTGGATATGTCAAGCGCCACCACACAAGTCTTCCTGCAGTTCCTAAGGGCGGAAAACCATAAATCAGTTAAATAGGAAAGTATATCGCCAGTAGATCTCGAGCATCGAAAGCCATACTGGTAATCAGAAAGAAGGAAAGAGATTCCAGATGATCTAAGAAGTGAGAGTTGAAGGGTTTCAAAAGATCTTAGAGAGAATACAGAGTGTATTGGGCGATAGTTAGAAGAATCAGAGCAGCATCATTTTTTCGGAATAGGTTGGACATATGCGCGCTTCCAACACTGAGGGAAAGTGCTAGTATTGAAGCATAGAGAATATAGTTGAACGAGGGTGGGGTCAGCACGGAAGAACACTTCCTCAAAACTCGGAGAGGAATGCCATCCGGGCCACCCGCCTTCCTAACGTTCATAGATTTCAGGAGCCCATGCACCCGATCAAATGAAATGACAGGTAAAGGCATAGGACACCTGAGAGGAAGAAGGAGGAGGAAGAGGAATACCAGAATCGTCCAGGGTTGAATTAGAGGAAAATAGGAGGCCAAAGAGATGATTGGCCTTTTCAGTTGGAGTATTAACAACAGAATCATCAGAGCGAATAAGAGGAGGAAAGGATGATTTACAGAAGTTGTTAGAAATGTTTTTGGCAAGAGGCCAGAGAGATTTGTCAGTAGGAGAACCAAGGAGGTCAGCGCATTTTCGTTTAATGAAAGTCCGCTTTGCTCGTCGAAGAGTATCCCTGCAACGATTTCTAGCTGAATGAAAATTGGCAAGAGTGATAGGAGAAAAATTTTTCATACCCGATAAATGATGTCTCAATCCTAAAGGGACAACAACTACCGTCGAATCATGGATTTTGAGGAGAAAAAGATTTAGTCAAGAAGGAATGAACCTGCTCATCCCATTAACAATTACAGTTCCCACTTTATCGGCAGAATCTGAAGCGTCTTAAGAGTCAAAGCAGTCACTTCAATTATAGTTAGCGTAGAAGCAACGCAATGCCCCCAATCGGCCCGATCAAAGTGCCAGAAAAACCGCATAGGTCAGGATGGAGATGTTGGAGAGAAAGTATTAAAATTAAGTGATATAAGGTTGTGGTCAGATTTACCGATAGGAGAGAAGGTGGTGTATTTATAGAGAGAAGGACTAGTGGTGAAACATAGGTCAAGTGTGTTCAAGAATCGATTGGGACGATCCGGAATGTGTGTAGGTTATTTAATCAGTTGCTCCAGATCGTTGAGAATACTGAATGATTCAGCTTCCTCCCAACTAAATCAGTACGAGAGGAACCCAACAATTCAGTTTTGTGTACATTGAAATCCCCTAAATAGAGGACCTCAGTATTTGGATGAGAAGATATAACAGTCTCGTGAGAAGTAGTAAGGTAATCAAAAAAGGCATGAACATCTGTTCTGTTAGGAGAACAGTAGCAGAAGCATAAGAATATTGTAGTAGAAGGAAGAAAGATTTTAAGCCACAGAACATCGAAGTTAGGAGATTCGAGATTCTCGAGACGTGTTATAGGAAATGTTTATATTTACAAGGCACATACTCCACCCTTCAAACGGAAATTATAAAATAAGTTATAGTTGGATATATTAAACGAGTTGAAGGATGAATTCTTAGCCATCTGGGTCTCAGACAAGAACATAAAATTAGGTTTAAGAGTTATAGAGGAGTATTACATGGATGCCCAGAGTTAAATTGCAAGCCATTGATGGTGGTAAAAAGTCAAAAGAAAGACACGCCTGTGCAAATCTGCTCTTACGCACACGCACACGCACACACTTTTTACACAATCACAAAGAAAAAGTAGACAAAAACCAAAGGAGAAATGAGGAAAATTTATTCGTACCTAGAACCTAAATTTTAAAACGATAAAACCCTATTTACAGCAAATATTTAAAATATGAATAATCCAGAAAGTTTAAAAACACTCACGCACTCACCCGCTCTCACGAAAAAAAATAAAATACTATTGATCAGCTAAAAAAGTAGATAAATCTGTATAAATTATAATAATGGCTGTCCAAATAGGTAAATTTTACGCTAAAGACCAAGTTGGAGAAACGCTAAATATCTAAGTTAAAAAGGAAATCGAGGAAAAAAAAAACATAACTTAGTACTAGCTATCTATATCGAACTAGATTTATTATTGAATCTAAAAGTTTCTCATAATTTTTCACCCAAAAAGTAAGAAGTATCGGCTAAGTATCGGCCATTTTAACCGATACCGATACCATTAAAAATGGCCGATACTACCGATACCGATACCGATACTATCGGTACATCCCTAAATTCAACCCTAACTTTTCACCCAAAATTGACACCACCTTCATTAAACAAAGAAACTCCATCAGACAAAATAGACAATTGAATCAAGACCAATTAAACCAATAAATAGACACCCCCCCAACAATAGAATAAACAATGCGATCAATTTAATTCAGAAAGGGCTGGGCAACAGTATTACCCCAACACTACCGTGTTGCCGCTACCGTGGCTCAAACGGTAGAGCGACGGAGTCGCATGGCAAGGTCGTGGGTTCGAATCCTAGTTCGGATCCTAGGTAGAAATTACCTAGAGAAGTTCCCCTCCTTGAATAGGGCTATGCCCGTGAGGTGTGAAATTTTATTAAAAAAAAAAAAAAAAAAAACCACCACCACCACAAGTCAAATACTACAAAAATATTCTGAACAATAAAAGAAATCCACACTTCACACACACACTCAACCACCACCAACCCCCAAAAAAGCCTTCTATAAAAAAAACAACAAAATTCCCGGCCCAAAAAGCAATGCAATATTATGCCAAAATATTCAAAAAAATTAGTCGCAAACACCATTAACAGACAAATAATAAATGGCTTAAAAGGTTGAAAACCAACCCAAAAAAGAACCCCATTCACTCCTATAGAAGTATTCGACATTATTAAAAAAAAACTTTAAAACTCACAAGCAGTAGAACCCAACCCTATATCCAATATTCAGTTAAAACACCTAGGAACAAATGCTATCACAGCCCCAACACAAATATTTAACGTAGAATGGCAAACCAACACTCTATCACCTTTATGGAAGCATGCACATATAAATCAATATAAAATCCATACAAATTACCTAATAACCCAGCATCGTACCAGGGTTGGCAAAAATCCATGGATTTTTGGCTTTTTGACTATGGTTAATTGGCTATTTGACCCTTATAATTTTTCATATAAGGGTCAAATAGCCAATTAACCATAGCCAAAAATCCATGGCTTTTTGCCAACCCTGCATCGTACAGACCTATATCAATACTTAATACATTATTCAAAGTATCTGAAAAATTAATCCTCCTTTGAATAATCCCCCCCCTTACCCCTCCATCTAACTCACAACATAGTTTTTGACAAAATCATTCAACTACAACTCTCCTTCTAACCGTAGACATGAACAAGGAATTGAAACAGTACTGTTCATCTTTTAATAGATAAAGTCTTCAACACAGACATAACACACCCTGCCAAACCCATCTACCAATCCTCTTAAACTTTCTCCAAATTCGCCACACAAAACCAAATAATCGGCGTACAATAAGCAGGGCACCCTCCCCTTTCTTCCATTCTCCACCAGCCTAACACCTTCCCCTACTTCTAATTTTTTCATAACCACATCCATATACAAATTAAATAGCCAAATAGACATAACACATCCCTGCCTCACTCCACAATTAATATTAAACCATTCATTTTCAACTCCATTTATTATTACACACCCTTCCCTCTCATCATACAAACATACATATTTTTGATTCCATTTAGAAGTCTACCACCAACACCGCATAATAACACCTGCAGCAGAGCTTCCCTATTATTCCTGTCATAAGCCTGTTGCTATTCCATAAAACCTAAATGCATTTTTTTTCTATCTCTTTTTCTCAATCATTTGTCTCAATGTGAAAATTTGATCTAAACATCCTTTGCCACTTCTAAATGTACCTTGTTCTTCGCCAATCAGTCCCTCAGTCGCTCGACGCACTCTTTCAGCCAAAATACCAGTATTTATCTTCCCCTACAACACTCAATAAATTGATTCCCCTTATCTTCCTTACCCTTATATAAGGATACTATAACTACTCTCCTCCACTCCTTTGGAACATCCCCAAAATACCTACCGTACTTCTTCTTACACACACACAGACACACACACACACACAAACACACCTACACACACACACACACACCTACACACACACACACACACCTACACACACACACACACACACCTACACACACACACCTACACACACACACACACACACACACACACACACACACACACACACACACACACACACACACACACACACACAATCACTTCTTCATTACTGCTAATGTTAAGCAGATTTTCAAAGTATTCCATCCACATTCTCCTCACATCCATTTCATCAGTCACGAAAGCATCATCCCTATTCATTATTTTACGAAGATTTCCCTTTCTCTCTTTCTTAACCTTTCACACTTCCTTCCAAAAGAGCTTCCTACTTCCTTGTAAGACCCCATTCATCCTTCGTCCAAACTGCTCATTTACCTTTTTTCCCCTCTATGTAAGCAACTTTTAGTATTCCATTTTTCCTGCTTATACTTAAAAGACCTTTCTTTTGAGAAATCATCACTGGACGTTAGAACATTCAACCACGTCTCTTTTTTTTTTTAATTTTAACCGCTTGTATCACCCCCTCATTCCACCACTCACTACTGACATTCTTACTTTCCACTTTAGCACATCCACATACTTTTCTTGCACTACTAACAAAAGCTTCCTTTATTTGCGTCCAGATTTGTTCAGTTTCATCTTCTTCACATTCAACTGATTTATTATCAAGAGCTCTCACAAACTTTTCCTTATAACCTTGTTCACTTAACTTCTCACTTTTAATCCTCCCCACTTCCATCTTTATCACTTTCCTCTCCATCCATGCCTCAATCTTACAGAGAACTACATGATGATCTGATATTCCCATCCCTCCCCCCTTACTGATTTAACGTCCATCACATACTTCAACTTATTCACCAACACAAAATTAATCATGCTTTCACTTCAATACCATCTCTACCTACCCCAAATTTCGTTTACTTATAAATACTCTTGTACCAGAAGAATGTATTAGTTATATACGTACCTCTCTCCTTACAGAAATCAATCACCTTTCTACCATTCTCATTTTCTCCCGTAGCTCCAAAAGCACCTGTTATACCATCCCTTTTTCGATTACCTATTCAACTACAAAGTCACCCAAAACAATCAATCTGAAGCTCCTCCTTACCCTATTCAAAACATCATTCAGATAATCCCCGTAAGTAACAATCCCCTCATTATCACCCTCAGATAGAAAATATGGTACAACCATACACATACCTTGATCTCTTCAAACTTAAATTTAACCATTAGAATTCTAGTAGTTACACAAACAAAATCCACCATAGCTCTGTGCCACAGTCCACAAGTCACTCATCAGAATTGCAACACCTTCTCTCCTGCTCTCATTCATCTCCCCATCAACACACACACATTTCATCCCACACCACTGCTCTTCACCGCTTCCATTCGCTTACGGTGGTCACGACCATGTCTAAGGCATGCATAAGCATTCCTAGCAAGAGATATATGGTAGTTGGCAGCCAACCCAACTACAACTGTCCCTTTAGACGCTTTCTACGACACGCAGAACATACGTTGTTGGTATTCTTTCTCCCTCACACACAGGGATATGTGAAAAAGTTGTTGTCTGCAATAGTAGTTTTTTTATGGTCTGTTTGTGATACGGAGAGTCTATTCCCATGTAAGAAGTGTGGATACGAGTGCAAGAGAGTGCGAACCATTGGATACTGGAGTGCCATGGGATGTACCCTACAACCCAAATGCCCAATGGGAGGTGCACTCATCGCTGCGAGAGCGCTACTTTCCCCCCCCCCCCTCTGTCCTCTTATGCACAAACAACATACGGTATTGAAATTCTTGCCCCTATATATGATATCCACCATACAGGATATATATATATATATATATATATATATATATATATATAATAATAATATATATATAAATAATATATATATATATATATATATATATATATATATATATATATAAATATATATAATGTATACTTTAAAGTTTGTTCACATTAATTTATATATATATATATATAGGTATAAATATAATATATTACAATAATAATAATATATAATAATATAATATAATATATATATATATATATATATATAATATATAATATATATATATATATATATATATATATATATATATATATATATATATATATATATCTATAAAAATATTATCACTATAATAACAAAAGATATATATTAGTCATGCACCGATACAAATTTGAGGCCGATACCGATACAAGTACTCACAATTTTTTTACTACGATACCAATACCGATACCAAAATTTTTGCCGATACCCGATACCGATACCGATACTTTTATCCTTATATGGCCATATATAGGTCAGCCTCTAGAAGAGCCACAATCCATATCTCAAAAACTACAACAGCTACCGGAAAAAGGAATACATTGCTGGAATGCTGGTCCAATTTTAGTGCGGAAATGTAAAAAAAAAAAAAATATATATATATATATATATATATATATATATATATATATATATATATATATATATATATATATATATATATATATATATATATATATATATATATATATATATATATATATATATATATATATATCTCAAAAACTACAATAGCTACAGCGAAAAGGAATACATTTTTGGAATCCTCGTAAAATTTTGGATAGGAAAATGTAAAAAAAATAAAAAATAAAAAAAATTATTGTTAATAATTATAGTAATATGATTAGAGGGCCTATTTAGAGACCTTTTATTGGTTACTCGTTAAAATAAATAGACTTTCTATTAAATTTTGCTTTTTTTTAACTAAAAGAATACCCCAAGGGTATACCGCACCGATGGCAGGAGTCGGGGTCTCTCGGCCTTCCGGGGAACTACGGGGTAGGACTAATTCCCCCCCTCCGGGGAGGGTCTCCGGAACCCCCGCTCTTTGGTATTTAGGTGTCGCGGGGGTTCCTCCGCCCCTCCCCTACGGGGTATGGAAAACGTCCCCCCTGTGTTCCCCGTCGGCTCGAGCCCCTTAAATTGCCGTGTAATACCTTTACAAATAATATATATATATATATATATATATATATATATATATATATATATATATATATATATATATATATATATATATAATATATATATATATAATAATTATATATATATATATATATATATATATATATAATATATGTAATAATATATATATACTATGTCCCAGCACCCCCAAAAAATAGGAAATTTTGTGTACTTTTTTTTTTTTTATAAATTTCCAAACCAAAATTTTAAAAGAATTCAAAAATTTATTTTTTTCCTTTATCTTTTTTAGTTTTTTAAAATTTATTTTTTTTTTTTTTTTTTTTTTTTAGTTTCCTCGGTAAAATTTTGCCAGGATTCCAGCAATGTATTCCTTTTCCCGGTAGCTGTTGTAGTTTTTGAGATATGGATTGTGGCTCTTCTAGAGGCTGGCCTATATATATATATATATATATATATATATATTAGTGATGCAGGTAGCATTCGCATCCGCGGAGCATCCGCACATTATTAAAGATCCGCCTCCGCATCCGCGCTTTTCCCTGCGGATGCTACGCGGATATTTATTGTCGAGATTTGATAAAGAATTTTATAATAAAAATACTTAAGATGAATCTCAACGCAAATTTAAATGAGGGACATGGGACTCGACTCAACTGTGTAATGATGACTCATGATCTCACATCATGAAGTTCATAATAATTTGAGTCAACAGAGCCACGTGAGATTATTGATGCCAAAAAAATCAGCCCCTCTACAGCTTCTGTCTCCGATGTAATACCATTAATCTCAACGCTAAGAAAGAATTTTTAACCATCTTCAAATGAAAATGATGACGGTTTAAAAAGAATGAAAGATGTGATAAAACTAGAGCTAAAAATACGCTTTAGTTCTGTGAAATTAATGACCTTCATACTATTGCAACACTTAGATCCGTTGTAAAGGCAAGTTTTTTGTAACACAATATTAGAACAAGTTAAATCGTCACCTTGTGTTGCAGTTCAAAAACTTCCATTCGAATAGTATATTAATTCACCACCCATTAAAATGAAATAAACGAAATCTTTATCAAAAGCATTACCAAAAGATGTAGTGCAAATGATTGAAAACTATCACCAAGAAAAACGACTAGATACTATCAGTTGTTGGAAAGTTAAGCAAAATGTTTACCCACGCTTAAGTAAACTTGCAAGGAAATATTTGGCCTGTCCTCCAACTAGTGTTCAAAGTGAGAGAGTATTTAGTAATGCTGGGCTAATATATGATGAAACGAGATACAGACTCTCAGCAGAAAAAGGAGTAAAATTGATGTTTCTCAAGAAGCACAACCTTCCTATATTTACATTTCAATATTAGTGCAAAAAGTATATAATCCTTTGTAAAATCCTCTTTTATAAAGGTCAGGAGGGGGATGGGAAAAGAAGGCTGGTGAGGAGGTGCATTTCTGTTGGGTCCCCGTCTCGCACCCTGGTAACAATTATTTTAATAGATTGTGGCTAAAACTCGAAATATATATATATATATATATATATATATATATATATATATATATATATATATATATATATATATATATATATATATATATATATATATATATATATATATATATATATATATATATATATATATATATATCAGACATCCGCATCCGCGGATATTAAAATCAAACATTCGCATCCGCATCCGCATCTGCGGATGCGAAAAAAGTGACATCTGATGCATCACTAATATATATATATATATATATATATATATATATATATATATATATATATATATATATATATATATATATATATATATATATATATATATATATATATATATATAAATATATATATATATATATATATATATATATATATATCATGCCTTGGTAACTTAAAATATATTTTTCTTTACACTGCGGTGGTGCCCAGGCCGTAGCTCGCGCATTAACATTCATCATGTTTATTAAAAATAAAATAGTGTTAAAAATTATATATATCAGCGGCGACTCCAGTAACTTTTTACTACTCGGGCTCCTCTCTCTCTCTCTCTCTCTCTCTCTCTCTCTCTCTCTCTCTCTCTCTCTCTCTCTCTCTCTCTCTCTCTCTCTCTCTCTCTCTCTCTCTCTCTCTCTCTCTCTCTCTCTCTCTCTCTCTCTCTCTCTCTCTCTCTCTCTCTCTCTCTCTCTCTCTCTCTCTCTCTCTCCCTCTTCTCTCTCTCTCTCTCTCTCTCTCTCTCTCTCTCTCTCTCTCTCTCTCTCTCTCTCTCTCTCTCTCTCTCTCTCTCTCTCTCTCTCTCTCTCTCTCTCTCTCTCTCTCTCTCTCTCTCTCTCTCTCTCTCTCTCTCTCTCTCTCTCTCTCTCTCTCTCTCTCTCTCTCTCTCTCTCTCTCTCTCTCTCTCTCTCTCTCTCTCTCTCTCTCTCTCTCTCTCTCTCTCTCTCTCTCTCTCTCTCTCTCTCTCTCTCTCTCTCTCTCTCTCTCTCTCTCTCTCTCTCTCTCTCTCTCTCTCTCTCTCTCTCTCTCTCTCTCTCTCTCTCTCTCTCTCTCTCTCTCTCTCTCTCTCTCTCTCTCTCTCTCTCTCTCTCTCTCTCTCTCTCTCTCTCTCTCTCTCTCTCTCTCTCTCTCTCTCTCT
>JABUQX010002590.1:157500-162500 GCA_015478945.1 Trachelipus rathkii | reverse complement strand
AAAATTTTCATAACCTTACCCAAATAACATTATCTCTTTTTAGACTCCGTCCCCCTTTCAGAAAATATCAAGTCTAAACATGAAAATGATTTTATGCTATAACCATTTGCATAAAGTGATGCAATACTTATTATATTTGACCCGCTGGTAGGAATATGAGCAATGTAGCAGTCGCCATTCGGTTTACGACTAAATATAAATGACACATCGTTGGGAATAACGAAACTCCTCGTGAAGATATCAACAACAATACTATGTAAACATCAGTTACAGGGATATATTAGAAATTATTGTGGTGAAAGAGATGACGAGACGCTTGGAAGGATCATTTCAGTCCGGTGACAAGGCAACCTTTACCAAATTCAAAGTAGTAGTTACAGTGTTCATGATAGCTAAAGGAAAAGGTAATGACTGTAAAAGCGATGCATTCGAGCCCCAAAATCTTAGTTTCAAACATCGTTACATTAGTAAAGTTCATCTAGAGAAAGGTGCTGTAGGCTGTGCTTTCAAAGCTGTTGTTTTCCTAAACAGAACAACAGCTTTGAAAGCACAGCCTACAGCACCTTTCTCTAAACAGAACAACATCTAGAGAAAGGTGCTGTAGGCAGTGCTTTCAAAGCTGTTGTTCTGTTTAGGAAAATAACTCGTGATATCATAACCGCAACTAAGTTCTTTAGATA
The DNA here is from genome assembly GCA_015478945.1 of Trachelipus rathkii. NCBI lineage: Eukaryota > Metazoa > Arthropoda > Malacostraca > Isopoda > Trachelipodidae > Trachelipus > Trachelipus rathkii. The sequence goes on along the minus strand of JABUQX010002590.1, from coordinate 161,820 downwards.
CTAACCAGCGAATATAGGCTAACGTAACATTGTTTTCACATTAATAAAGCTAACATAGCATTACAAACTAAGAATAAATGTACAACGACGAATGCTAAACACAACTTAAGCATGAATAAACTGTTAACAACAGTAAACTACATAACACCTGTAAAGTAACTGACATTGCATACAAAACGTAACCTATTCATACTTTTACCAAACATATCTCTAGCATATTAACGTTAATTTTTACATTGACACAGTAATATTTAACAAGAATTTATCATAACCTTGTTTAATTATCATACAGAGCAGCGAAAGTATGCTAACGTAACAAAGTTTCCACCTTAATAAAGCTAACATAACATAACCTGAACTAAGAATATGATGTACAACGACAAACCTAACACACCTTAGGTACGAATAAACCACTAACATTAACAACTCCAGCACTTAACAGCAGTAAAGTACCTAACACACATCGTAGCAAACGTACCTATTCACACTTTTTCAAAGCATTTCTCTAACATATCAGTGTTAATTTTACATTAACAATGGTAATATTTAACAAAAGTTTAGTATAAACCTGTCTAATCATCATACTGACAAGAATATTTAATGCTAACGTCACAAATGTTTTACATCAACTTCGTAATATTTAGCAAAAAATTCATCATAACTCGTCTAAATATCATAATCCCCAGCGAATAATTGCAAACATAAAAAGTTTAAACCAAACATAACAAAAAATAACAAAATTTTACAACATAACATAACAATAAGTTCTTTGAATAAAATATCACTGTAAAGCTGTAATAGTTTTACTGATTTTAAAGCAGTAAATCAGTAAATCAGTAAATCAAACCGACCCATCCCTGCAGACGCCCTACCCATGCCCACCCGCCCTGTGATCTATTGCAACTATGATTCAAGTCATATTTCGAGTATGATTTTGGGTAAACATAACATAAAAATAAGTTCTTTATATACTGACATACGAATATAATGCTTAACCAACAAAGCTTCAGCATCAATAAAGCTAACAATTCATAACACTGAACTAAGGATATAATGTACAAATGCAAACCTAACAGACCTCGCGTATGAATATCAGCTAACACCCTGAAAATTCCGATCACTTATATCAAGGTAAAGTAGCTAACAGGTCATACAATACTCGATATGTTCCCACTTTTTGCGCATATCAGCAACAGGTAAAGCCGTATTATCTAACAAAATCCCTTAACAAAGTGACCAATCTATCAAAGATAAAACATCTTGAACTATGAATTGACACTATCTTCATCAAAGTTGTCACTCGTTTCGAGTATAACATCAATTGACCTATGAATAATCGTAGACATTAGCAAAATTCTAGGGCAAACCTAACATTACTCAACAAAAACTTAACCTAGGCTCACGTTTCTAACACATCATCGTCAGTTAACACAGCAATATCTTACAAAAAACTCATCATTTCTCTAACAAATCAGTGTTATTTCCACATTGTCATAGTAATATTTAACATAACGTACCTAACTTACGAATAAACAGTTTTCATCAACCAAGAGTATCTAAAGCAACACATTACCTTCCGAGAGAAAACCCAAGGGGATGCGCCCCATGAAAGGGTGTGAATCCTGCGAGGGGGGATCACCCCGAAGGGTGTAAGCGGGCTTTGGGCCTCAGCCCGAAGGGCTGAGGCCTTACCCCTCCTTCGGAGGGGTAAAGCCCGCTTACACCCCTTCGGGGTGATCCCCCTCGCAGGATTCACACCCTTTCATGGGGCGCATCCCCTTGGGTTTTCTCTCGGAAGGTAATGTGTTGCTTTAGATACTCTTGGTTGATGAAAACTGTTTATTCGTAAGTTAGGTACGTTATGTTAAATATTACTATGAAATGTGGAAAATAACACTGATTGTTAGAGAAATGATGAGTTTTTTTGTAAGATATTGCTGTGTTAACTGACGTGATGTGTTAGAAACGTGAGTCTAGGTTAAGTTTTTGTTGAGTAATGTTAGGTTTGCCCTAGAATTTTGCTAATGTCTACGATTATTCATAGGTCAATTGATGTTATACTCGAAACGAGTGACAATTTGACGAAGATAGTGTCAATTCATAGTTCAAGATGTTTTTATCTTTGATAGATTGGTCACTTTGTTAAGGGAATTTGTTAGATAATACGGCTTTACCTGTTGCTGATATGCGAAAAAAGTGGGAACATATCGAGTATTGTATGACCTGTTAGCTACTTTACCTTTGATAAGTGGGGAATTTTCAGGGTGTTAGCTGATTATTCATACGCGAGGTCTGTTAGTTTGCATTTGTAACATTATATGTCTTAGTTACGGTTATGAATGTTAGCTTATTGATGCTGAAGCTTTGTTGGTTAAGCATATATTCGTAGGTCAGTATATAAAGAACTTATTTTTATGTTATGTTTATCCAAAATGATACTCGAAAATATGACTGAATCATAGTTCAATAAGATCCAGGTGGGTGGGGATGGGTAGGGGGTCTGCAGACAAGTTGGTTTGATTTACTGATTTACTGCTTTAAAATCAGTAAACTATTACGGTTTACTGTGATATTTTATTCAAAGAACTTATTTTTATGTTATGTCAGGAAAATTTTTTGTTATTTTTTGTTATGTTTGGTTAAAACTTTGTTATGTTTGCAATTATTCGCTGGGGATTATGATATTTAGACGAGGTTATGATGAATTTTTTGTTAAATATTACGAAGTTGATGTAAAACATTTGTTACGTTAGCATTATATTCTTTGTCAGTATGATGATTAAACAGGTTTATGCTAAACTTTTGTTAAATATTACGATGTTAATGTAAAATTAACACTGATATGTTAGAGATATGCTTGCAAAAGTGTGAATAGGTTACGTTTGTACGATGTGTTAGGTACTTTACTGCTGTTAAGTGCTGGAGTTTGTTAATGTTAGTGGTTTATTCGTACGTAAGGTGTGTTAGGTTTGTCGTTGTACATCATATTCTTAGTTCAGGTTATGTTATGTTAGCTTTATTAAGGTGAAACTTTGTTACCGTTAGCAATAACTTTCGCTGGCTCTGTAATGAAAATTAAACAAGGTTATGATAAATTCTTGTTAAATATTACTGTGTCAATGTAAAAATTAACGTTAATATGCTAGAGATATGTTTGGTAAAAGTATGAATAGGTTACGTTTTGTATGCAATGTCAGTTACTTTACAGGTGTTAAGTGTGGAACTTTGTTAATGTTAACAGTTTATTCATGCTTAAGTTGTGTTAGATTCGTCGTTGTACATTATTTTCTTAGTTCTGGTAATGCTATGTTAGCTTTATTAATGTGAAAACAATGTTACGTTAGCCTATATTCGCTGGTTAGTATCTAAAGAACTTAGTTGCGGTTATGATATCACGAGTTATTTTCCTAAACAGAACAACAGCTTTGAAAGCACTGCCTACAGCACCTTTCTCTAGATGTTGTTCTGTTTAGAGAAAGGTGCTGTAGGCTATGCTTTCAAAGCTGTTGTTCTGTTTAGGAAAACAACAGCTTTGAAAGCACAGCCTACAGCACCTTTCTCTAGATGAACTTTACTAATGTAACGATGTTTGAAACTAAGATTTTGGGGCTCGAATGCATCGCTTTTACAGTCATTACCTTTTCCTTTAGCTATCATGAACACTGTAACTACTACTTTGAATTTGGTAAAGGTTGCCTTGTCACCGGACTGAAATGATCCTTCCAAGCGTCTCGTCATCTCTTTCACCACAATAATTTCGTAGTGATGATACGATGACATCTCCCTCCATCTCTACGCTTGTTGTTGATATCTTCACGAGGAGTTTCGTTATTCCCAACGATGTGTCATTTATATTTAGTCGTAAACCGAATGGCGACTGCTACATTGCTCATATTCCTACCAGCGGGTCAAATATAATAAGTATTGCATCACTTTATGCAAATGGTTATAGCATAAAATCATTTTCATGTTTAGACTTGATATTTTCTGAAAGGGGGACGGAGTCTAAAAAGAGATAATGTTATTTGGGTAAGGTTATGAAATTTTTTTTGTTAAATATTACTATGATAATGTAAAAAACTTTGTTACGTTTGCATATATTCGTTGGTCTGTATGATAATCGGTCAAGGTTATGATACATTTTTTGATAAATGTTACTGTGTCAATGTAAGATTAACGTTAATATGTTGGAGATATGCTTGGAAAAAGTATGAACAGGTTACGTTTTGTATGTAAAGTTAGTTACTTTACTGGTATTAAGTGTGGAACTTTGTTAATGTTAACAGTTTATTACGGCGTAAGATGTGTTAGGTTTTGTAC